>JBBPQW010001016.1:0-10906 GCA_038092695.1 Boletus rubropictus | reverse complement strand
AACCGCGTTGACAGACATGGGGGCTCCTCTGCCCAGTTGGGTGCCCGTTTGAGTAAACCGGGGGGGCTGTCCCTGGGGTCCAGCAATCCAAGGTTGCCGAAACCTTCCTTGTTGTGGCTGTTGGCCGCCACGGCCGAAATTCATACCATGTTCTATTGCGGCACTTTCAAAAGCTTGCCCTACTCTCCTGTAGGCGGCTATCAGGCTCTGCAGCCTTTCTTCCTCGGCTGGAGCATTCATATGGACCTGTAAATAGATATGGGGGTCCACTCCCGTCTTCAAGAGATTTATTGCATGGTTCTCTTCCACGTCGGCCTCTCTCGACAAAACATTGAACCTTTGCAGAAACGCGTTGACCGCAACGTTGTTCTGCTTGAGGTTTTGCAGAGTTCTCAAACTCTTGTGTGCGAGAACATCTATCTGGAAATGCTCTCTGATATCGCTTTGGAGAAACCACCAATCTGGCCAGGCGTTATCTCCACGGCGTTCTCCTTGAGTGGTGAGTTCTTCTTCATCACCACAGTACTCCTCAAGCTGGAGTCTGGCGTATGCAGCAGCTTTTCCCTTCATTCGGGAGAGGACTGCCACGGTCCTCAACTTATCCAAGTCCCACTTCTGAAGTGAGACCCAGACCTTCACATTGGCGATCCAGTTTCTAAACTTGGACTGCTCGCCTTCCCAATCTCCTGGGTCGGCAACTTTCTTAGTAATAGAGGCGCTATCCCTCTTTCGTTCTTGCAAAAAAGCAGTGAGTAACTGCTTAAGATCTTCGGCCTCTGAGGCCATCTTGGTGCGGGTTGGAGAGATGGGGGAAAGTTTTAATCGGGAAAAGAAATCTTCGAGGGTTTCTTTAGCAGGCTCCACTTCGGATCCTAGTCCTTACTGCGCACTATCTTCCAAGTGTGCTCTGGGGATTCGGCAAATGAAGGAGCGTAAAAAATATTTTTTCGAATGCAGGTAATATCGTCTGCGTCGAAACGAAGGGTAACAGATCTTCTTCGGCTGTCCTTGTATCAAAGAAGTACTACACATGAACTATTTTTAGAGCTATTTAATGATGCTCTACCTCCCTGGTCACAGGGGACTAACACAATGATATAGCCTCAGCCAAGCAACTTCCACGAGAGGTTACTTGTCAGCCTTCACAAACTTGGCACAACCCGAGTGCGGACTATCAACCCAAAGAGGTGACTTCAAAGATGTGCTACTACCTAGCAATACAAAGAACTTGCCTGTCTTAGGGGCTCCCCTAAAGGCGTCGGGGGAAACATGAAACAAAAACGGGAAACTCCCCAGATGAGGCCCTATTCTCTGGGCAGTGAAAAGTCCTGTTCACGAGGTGACACTCGTATACCCATCAAGTGGATATCAGCTCTCGTTCCCTTGACCCTGGGACCCGGGTAGTGTATCAAGCTTTGATCAAGTGTTATGCTCTAACGAACACACCACTAGCCGAGCCCGTTGCAGCGTACACCAGCTACTGGCGAGGATAGAAAAGAGGAGAAAAGAATGAACAAGAGCTGAAGCACACCAATCAGAAGGTTTTAACCCTAATGACAAGTGGTCAAAGCTGGGGATGCCAGCGATGAACACGAGCCTTTATATATTGTACAAGAGTGCACACAGACCAAGCAGTGCATGTGACTAATTACTATACAAGTACATAGTGTTCTCTCGGAGGCAGTGTGAAATGGAAGAGAAGTGACAGAGATTAAATGGGTGTGTGAACCATGAGGCATAATGTCATAGTCTAGAGCAATCTAGATCTGGGTCATGTGCATGCTCCCACGATCATGTGCACTGGTCACGTGACTTTGAAAAGGGAAATCAGAAGTGAAAAGTTAGGTGAAGAAATAAGGGTTCATAACACCTTCTACAAGGGACAAATCCCAGGGAGTCAAGAATAAAGCTAGGCTGAAGATTTCAAGACTATTCTACTATACATCAGCGACCTAGCTATATACTCTACAATACCCCTATACCCTAAGGTGACATCATACCCTATAACCAACCCTATACCAACCCTTGACCCTGGGTCTAGGTAATAAGTCAGCTACATAAGTAATCGGGTAGTGGGTATATCTATATAAGATATAAATATGAGTAATAGCTCTATGCCCTGGTCTATGGGCATGAGGTCAAAGATAAGAAGAAGTCCTGAAATGGAATGACATCATGGTGACGTCATGATTAGTGATATAAAGGCTAGAATGGCCTAGAGTGTCTGTAAGGTAAGGAATATGCTTGTAAGCAGATAAACTATAAGAGACAGCAAAATGAACTAGGATGGCTGTACTCCTGATAAGATAAACAGTATCAGCAATAGCCAATGTCTATTAGAAAGGATCTAAGATAAGATAAAATGGACTACTACTAGGAAGCTCAAGGTATGAGCACGTCTAGCGGAAGTTATGCATAGGAAGTCAATGCAACTAGGGAACTCGAGTAGCGAGTGCATCTAGGCATTGCTAAGGATAAGGGAGCAAGAGCAACTAGGAATGAGGGATAGACCTCTACGTCTAGGCTCTGCTATAGCATAAGGGAGTAAAAGGGAGTAGCAATCATAGTGATGCTACGATGCATAACTCGGATATAGGAAGTGTTAAGGTAGTCAAGAACTAGGAATTTTTGTGGTTCTGACATCCTTAAGTGGTGGTGAAGTGGTCGGTCTGGTGAAGGAAGGAATAGGGATACAAATAGGTCACTCAGGGATCAGAGTGATGGGTTGATTGGATGATGAGAAGGACAAGGTGACTCATCGAGCTGGAGGTGCTGGAGTGGTGACAGTGGCTTCTAGTGATCTTTCAACTCCATGGAGGAAGAAAGATATGGGGTTGGCTGAAGAAGTGGAGGGAGGTTGGGGCAATGGAGTTCTGGAGGGGGACAGATTACATGCCTGGGAGTCAAAATGGTGGGCAACAGATTTACTCCTAGGTAGTAGAATGGTGATTAGAAAGCTAGTTCTTTTGATATGCACCTTGCGTAGAATCTAGCAAAGCATCTACTCAAAGGCAAGACAAAGTCCTATAGAGTAGAGAATACGTGCCAAGGGGTCTTATTGACAATCAACCTCATGCCAATGGAGAGTTCACAGCAAGGGTGAATTGTGTAGAACTAGCTTGTAGTACAAGGTACAAGAGGACACTATTGATATGATGAGAGTCCACACATGGACCAAGAAATATGATGGAAGATAAGAGGCCATTCCATGAAAGGAAAGAGTGTTCCATAAAGAGAAGACAATAAGGATTCTATGGAACATTCTAGAAAGGGAAGAAACATTCCATTTGAAGCTATGGATAAGAGAATGAAAGGTCAGTATGAGTGGAGATATTGGGCTCACTAGGATGACCCAAGGGAAAAAAGGTACAAAGAAAATAAATGGACTCCGAATACTGCCCTACCATAACAGGTGCAGAGGGAAAGAGTTCTTCTTCAGAGGTTGGGTCGCAGGAATGGGAGAAGATAGTTATTCTTCTTTGGGCAGTGATGAGGTGGGCGGTTTGGTGAAGGAAGGGATGCAGATGTGGATGGGTCACTCAGTGGCAGGGGTGACCAGTTGGTGAAAAGAAAAAGAGAAGGAAGCGACTTGTTGAGCTAGAGGGGCTGAGGAGGCAACAGTGGCTTCTAACGACTTCTCAACACCTCAAAAGAAGAAGGTCATGGGATTGCTGGTGGTGGCTGATGGAGGTTGTGTAGTGGGGGATGGAGTTCTAGAGGAGGGATGGATTATGTGCCTGGGGGTGGAAATATTGGATAACAAGTTTACTCCTAGGCAGGAGAATGGTGGTTTAGAAAGCTAGTTCTTTTGATATGCATTTTGCATAAAATCTAGCTGAAGCATCTACTTGGTGGTAAGACAAAGTCCAATAGAGTAAAAGATACATGCCAAGAGTCTCATCAGTGATCAACCTCACACTGTTATGCTCTTGCGAACACACCACTAGCTGAGCCCATTGCAGCATATACCAGCTACTGGTGAGGATAGAAAAGAGGAGAAAGAAACAGATGAGAGCTGAAGCACACCAATCAAAAGGTTTTAACCCTAATGACAAGTGGTCAAAGCTGGGGATGCCAGCAATGAGCACAAGCCTTTATATATTGTACAAGAGTGCACACAGACCAAGCAGTGCATGGGACTAATTACTATACAAGTACATAGTGTTCTCATGGAGGCAGTGTAAAATGGAAGAGAAGCAACGGAGATTAAATAGGCATGTAAACCATGAGGCATGATGTCATAGTCTAGAGCAATCTAGACTTGGGTCATGTGCATGCTCCCACGATCACATGACTTTGAAAGTGGAAAGTGAAAGTGGAAAGTTAGGTTAGAAAATAGGGGTTTATAACACACACCAACAAAGAGTTCACAGCAAGGTAGAATTGCATAGAACTAGCTTACTGTACAGGACATCAAAGGACACTATTTATAATGTGGAAGTCTGTGCACAGACCATGGAATACAATGGAAAGTAAGAGACCATTCCATAAAAGGGAGAGACAGTTTCTTATAGGGAAGACAATAAAGGGGGGTATGGAACATTCTAGAAGGGGAAGGAATGTTCCATTTGAATCTATGGTTGAGAGAAAAAAAGGTCAATGTGAGTAAAGATACTGGGCTCACTAGAACAACCCAAAGGAAAGAAGGTACAAAGAAAAGAAATGGATTCAAGATACTGCCCTACCATAACAGTATTAGAATTGCTAGGTGTGGATGACAAGTCCAATCCAATACAACTCTTTGAGGGCAGAGGTGTGGCAATAGAAAAGATAGCTGGAAGAATGCAGCATACCTCTGAGTGTGTATGGATTACAGGTAAGTAAAGCTTGTAAGAGCTCAGGAGTGGTGATCCAGTGAAACCCTGTAAGTGGGAGCTTGTCCATTCTAGGAGGCCAGAGGCTCTCCTTTTATACCTAAGTACATGTGTGGTCTGTAGGAATATACTCAGTACACGACGGAGTCGGTGACTATTGTATTGCACACCTGTAGGAATATACTACAGAGTGTAAGTATGATATACGAAGCGTGAATAGACCAATCTTACCTCAGTACACGATGGAGTCAGTGACTGAGGTAGAGATGCATTGAAATGAATCTTATCTACTTGAATGTTATGTAATACGGCAATGTCCGCGTCCGTTTGACTACAGTATACAAAGAATAACAACATTACAACACTCCCTCCTCAAACGGACGGGTGTAATCCTAGTTCGTGCACAAAATGTTTAGCTTTAATGCTAGGTAATGCTTTTGTAAGAGTGTCTGCAATCATGTCCATTGAAGGACAATAAAGAAAAGAAATGGAACCATTTTCGACACTGAAACGAATAAAATGATAACGAATGTCAATATGTTTCATGCGTGCGTGGTAACTGCCATCGCATGTTAACGCGATAGCTGATTGGTTGTCGCCATAGAGAGTCGTTGGGTGCGTAAGGGGTTTGAACATCTCGCCGATGAGTTGTCAAAGCCAAATAGCTTCTTTAGCAGCGTGTGTAGCGGCGACGTACTCAGATTTGGCCATGGACAGTGTGACGAGCTCTTGCTTCTTCGACCCCCAGAGGATTGCTCCCCCATCGATGAGAAAAGTGAAACCTGTAATCGCGTATCAGTGTTCCTGCGTAGCACCATCCATGTTGACATATCCAAAAAGTCCTTTTGTTTGTGTCCCAAATGTCAGTGTGAGAGCTTTAGTACCCGAAAGATACTTGTAAATTCACTTTACCGCTTTCCAGTGCTCCCACCCGGGATTGTTGTTGAACTGACCAACATAGGAAGTGGCGAATGCGACATCGGGTCGGGTTCCAGCAGCCAGATGGATCAACGATCCGACTGCTTGTCAGTAAGGGATGTTTCGCATATGTGCTATCTCGCCTGTCATATTTGGTGATTGCTTGTCCGAGAGTTGGACATGTGGATCAATCGGGATAGCGACTGGTTTGACATTTGTAAAATTGTACTTGGCGAGGATGGCATTAATGTATGGTTCTTGAGAAAGTGAAATGATACATTTCTCGCGGTCTCTGGTGACCTTCATCCCAAGTAACCAACTAATTGGGCCTAAATTGGTAATCCAAAAGCGCGTCCCAATTTCATCTTTGAACACTTTTATGATGTCGGATGAGCTCCCGGTGACCGTACAATCGTTCACATGTGAAGCTAAAATGAGGATGTGCTTGGCAATAATTGCAACAAACACTCCCCAGTCCACCTCCATCCGGGTGAAACCTAAGTCCTGAAGTGTACCATATAGATGTCGGTACCACTTCAGCGCTCCCTGCTTAGAACCATAGAGGGCAACACAGAGTCGTGCGACGAGATCATAACCCTGTTTATCGAAGCCTGGTGGGAGTTCCATGTAGATGACTTCGTCGTCATCCAGTTTGCCGTTAAGAAATGCGCTATGGAAATCGAATACATCAATATCCCAGTTGTGACGTGCTGCAATCGCCAGGATAAGGCGAAGTGATGCGAGTCACGCAACCAGAGCATAAGTCTCATGATAGTCAACGCCATACTGTTGAGTAAAGCTGCATGCTACTAAACATGCTTTGTATTTGTTGATTTCACCTGCAGCGTTCTTCTTAATCTTGAAGACCCATTTGCAGCTCACGACATTGGTGTTCTTAGGGCGTTCAACCACATTCCAGGTATGTGCATCATTGAGACTCTTCAGCTCCACATTGATTGCTTCTTCCCATTTCAGCCAGTCAGGTCACATCTTGGCTTCCTCTATCGTCGTTGGTTCTAGGCCCTCAGCTTCTGCATTTCCAGCAAATAGCGCAAAGACCACATTTTCGTCCAATGGCAAAGGGTTAGTAGTGGTATGGGGTGGCGCAGGTACACTGGTGACTGGTCCAGATGCGTTGTCAGGTTTGGTAGCTGGGTTGGTCTGATCTTCGTTGGTCCCATTAGCAATGTTATCGAGTCGCATCAACACCATTGTGTCATTCTGCCAGAATGTGACATTGTGTTCAATGACCACAGCATGGCGATCAGGTAAGTAAATTCGATGTGCTGTAGATTCAGCATCAAACCCAACCCAGTGACCGTCTTTAGCCCGGTTGTCAAGCTTTGATCTAGTATAATCGAGGATCCAGCATTTCGCTCCCCAGGATGGTAAGTCACTCAAATTTGGTTTCTTTCCGTACAACATCTCATATGGCATCTTTCCCTCCAGTGCTCTGGTAGCTGACCAATTTTTCATCCAGACGACATGCAGGAGTGCCTCCCCCCACAAGTTCATTGGCAATCCACTTGCGTGCAAAATCGTGCGCACACGTTCCACAAGCATTCAATTGAAGCGTTCTGCAACCCCGTTATGTTCTGGTGTGTCATGAGTGGTGAGTTTTCGTTCTGTTCTGTTGTTTTTTAAATAATGAGTGAACTCGTCGGACAGATACTCCCCCCCACGGTCAGAATGAAGCCGCTTCACTGGTGTCCCATGCTGTGTCTTCAGCCAGGACTCGAACTCGAGGTATGCTTGGAATGTGTCAGATTTTGCAGCCATAAGGTTCACGCATGTGTAGCATGTATAATCATCGGTAAACGAGCAATAGTAGCTCCGTTTCCCTGGCATTTGGATGGGTGAAGGTCCCCAAACATCGGTATGTACTTCATCACCGAGTTTCTCTTTGCAGTTGGGGTCACAGACCTTCCCAATAGGTTGTCGAGTCACCTTCCCATACTCACAGGAAGCACACTGACCCATGGTACTGTGGTCTGGATCCAAGTCCATGCCAGTGATCATCCCTTTTGCCAACATCTCGCAAATGGTCCCAACTCCGATATGGGACAAGCGAGCATGTAGGTCCTCCATGGTGAGTCGTTGGTCACCTTTTGCGGTTGCTGCGGTTACGGTATAATCACATTGTGTTTTGTATAGACCGTTTGCGACCCGAACTTGACCTAGGAGACGATGCTCTGTGTCAAAAATCTGGCACATTCCTCCATCAAAGACTGCACAGCACCCTGCCTCCACAAGACAGCTGATCGATACAAGAGTTATGCGCATACTTGGCATATACAAGACATTTCACAAAAGAATTTGTGACCGAGTGTTGCCGTTAGGAAGGATAATGGGTAAGTCCCCTTGTCCAACTGCATTAAATGTTCCATTGTCGGCACCTCTGATTGGCTTAGGTGGGATATCAACAAAATTGAGAAACTGTTCACGGCACGGAGAGAGATGTTGTGAGGCACCGCTATCATAGAGTTCTGGAACATTATCACTTCAGGCTACAAAGGTATCAACGTGATTTGGCGTGGGTGACTCTGGTTCAGGCATAGTGAGCCAGGCGCTGTCAGGCTGAGTGGTGTCCTTGTCGCTAGTGGTTGCATGTGCAGAGACTGACAATTTACTTTTGCTTTTGTCGTCTTTAGCTTTCTTTCCACATGGTTTCCACCCTCTTGGTGCCTGATCAGCTTTCCCTCCACCTTCCTCCTAGCAGTCTGAGTTCCGGTGGCCGGACCAACCACAGTTGTAGCAGTCGCCACCAAATTTCTTCCCCTTTCCTTTCCCTTTTCTGGATGACGCATCGGCTCCAAATGCTGCATCCTCGGATGATGAACTCTTGCCTTTCCCCCCACCCTGGAGAGTAAGTCATTCGTACTCTTCCAGCACAATGTCCATCAGATCATCTGATGTGATGGTAGCGCCTTGTAGGCACATCATGGAAGACAATGCTGCGAGTCCGGGATTATACGAGCGTGGAAGTGACGCATACATGATGTTAAACAGGTCTTCGTTGGTCACCGGTCATCCAATAGAGGCTAGGTCCTCACGAAGCGTGATAATTTTCTCTATATGTGCGCATGCATCTCCTCCTTCTTTCAGCTTGAGTTCTCCCAGCTGACGCCGCATCTCAGTGCCAACGACAAGGGATCGCTTCTCGAAGAGAGCACAGAGAGTCGTGAAGTATTCATGGGCGGAATTCTTGTTCACAAGATGAATGAATATGGAATTGGGGAGTGTGTTTGCGATCATATGTTGCACTTTCGTGTCCTTTTCAGTCCAAGTTGCCAGGTTCTTGTCATACTCTGCGACCAACTTGACCTCATCAGGAGTGGACACCATCCATCCAGCCGGTTGCCTGGTCGCTGGATCCATGGGCTTCTTCTTACTGCCATCAAGGTACCCGACTAGTCCTCGGCTGCTCACAGCAAGTTGGAGTCGGACCTTCCAAGTGGTCCACTCCTTGCCGGACGCATCAAGCTTTGGTAGCTTAACCTCCTCTGTTGTAGTACTAGACATTTCACTAAATGTATGCAGCGTGTTGACACGAATATATGCATATGATCGTTAGATTAGGGTGGCGGGGCTCATAACCTGTAGGAATATACTCAGTACACGACGGAGTCAATGACTATTGTATTGCACACCTGTAGGAATATACTACAGAGTGTAAGTATGATATACGAAGTGTGAATAGACCAATCTTACCTCAGTACACGATGGAGTTGGTGACTGAGGTAGAGATGCATTGAAACGAATCTTATCTACTTGAATGTTATGTAATACGGCAATGTCTGCATCCGTTTGACTATGGTATACGAAGAATAACAATATTACAACATGGTCTTGTTTACCACATTACTGTATTAGGGTGTTCCATTTATCACTGAGCCTGAATGGCTATTGACCAGTGATCCTATTTTACCTGGTTGATCCTATCTCACCCATGAGGGTTTATGCTATTGGATAGTGATCCTGTTTGATCCTATCCAGTGCTGAGATGGATACACTATTGGCTAGATAGCCAGGTAAAACTGGAAGCATGTGAATGTGCTGACACAGCTGATGACATGTCCTTCCCACATTGTCACAGAGTCTATTGTACTGTAAACAATAAGTGATAGCTCCTTTCAAGGATACTGGGGTGAAGTAGAAATCTGAATAAGAAACCCCAAATTCAACAAAATGTTCTCCTGCTTGGAATTCCAGAGGTGTAAAATTATAGGATTTCAAATCTCAGATTTTTGTATCCGGACCTCTTGGAACATATTCTACATGATTGTCGGAGCACAACGCTCTTTTTTTTTCTAAATTCCGTGCAGCAGTTGGTGTGCAATGGTCGAGCGAGTTTGCCTGTGGATTTGAGGTGAAATTTCCCACGTGGCCAACTTGGCCGAAAAAGACAATAAAGTCTCACAAGCCTTATTAAGCTTCCTCAACGGGAACCCTAGGTGGTCTCCTCTTGGCCTAGCGCCTCTACTCCGACCATTCCGACGCTTATATATTCGTTCATTCGATGGGCTTCACTTCGTCGGATAACATCATTAAGATAAGACGCTAGATTTTCCAAACGCTCGACTTTCCATTCACAGGCCCATCCCTGGTCGTTGGTTGCCTGCCTTGACGAGCTTCGAGCGCTCCACCATGTCATCAGGGCAAGGTACGATCTGGGCCGGGTCATCTCTACTCGTGACACCCAAGAGGCCCGTCAGCTGACCGGTGTATCATTCGTGCTAGGTCAAATGTTCACCACAATGGCCAACTGTCAGCCCGCGAGTCGTGGTTGCTGGATCCGAGGAGCTTACTTTTTGCGACGCTCGTGACCCTCTGGGAAACAGGTAGGGGCTAGCATCGAAATATTCTTGTTTACTCTGGCATAGCCAAGGTGACTAGACTCAGGGAAACAAATGTTCCTTCCAGGAGTCAAAGTGCACACCGCCTTCGCATTCACATGGTTGCTGATGTTAAGTGCTATGTTAGTAACCGTGGGGCCGATGGAACTGATGAAGATATCGTGTGGCGCTCTATCCCTTACGTTTTGCTGTGCGGGATGGCTTGCTGTGTGAAGTGCCTCTTCGCACAGGACACATCAGTTTTGCTGAGCGCGATAGTGGCAGGAGTGTGGGAGCATCACAAGGAGTATATGTTGAAGGGCTATAGTCAGATCACTG
>JBBPQW010001015.1:0-10907 GCA_038092695.1 Boletus rubropictus | reverse complement strand
CCAATAGTATCGCCGCTGGGAGCCGACATATCAATCAGCCTCCTCCCCCCCCCCTCAACGTCGTAGGCTAGACTTGCAACGAGGACGCCATGGGCTGCTCGCCGCTGGCGGGCTCGGGCGACGTCAGGAAGGGTATCGTAGGAAGCGAGTCAGGATCGTCTGGAACGTCTGCAGGAGAGAACTCGTCCTCAACCGCTCTGACGTTGAAGATGAGCCGAGAAGCCTTGTGGGGAAGCAAATAGATCAGGCGCGAATGCAGCGAGGCACACTATATATATCACAAGTACTCACGCAATAGGAGTATATTGCAACGAGCAGCCTACGTGTTATACGCGTCAGGCCCAAAGGCAAAAAAAGATGACGGGCTAAGAGCTTACAAAACGGGCAAAACAGACAGTTCGTTTTTCACGATAGTCAGGACGATGGTAGAGGTCAATACGATCGCTGTCAAGGCTCTGATAAGAGTCGGATTCCTTCCCCACGTGTGGCGGCCGCCTCACCGAAAGTTCTATAATAACCAGATTTGCATGCGATGTCAAGGGTGAAGGGGAAACCGCTGCTTACAGGAAATAAAAGGTAACTCCGTCGTACAAGAGCACCCTAGTTCTAGGACACAGCTTCAGCATATCTTGCAAGGACAATTTTTCCTTGCGTTTGTCGAAAAGGATGTTTTTCAAAGTCATGACACAAAAAACGGCTAAGGAGTACGTCAGGACGCGAAAGCAACACGAGTCATATTGGCTCACTGGAAACAAGAAGTCCTGCCAGCCTTCACGTTTCTATCAGCGTTCCAGGCGAGTCAGTAGAGCTCTCCGTTAGCTTACCAGCTCGCAAGGGTAAGTGTGGGTGTGGCATGTGAGCTAGTCATGCACCCCGGCCATGGGATCCAGGGTGGAGGGTTCACTATTTCAGCACTGGTACGCACGGCCATGATGGCACATATGGAAAGCTCCGCCTATTACAACGTGGAGTGGATGGTAAGCTATGTCGGACAATAGAGCCTGGCCCACAAACCGAAAACTCTCCTTGAAAAGTTTGTTGAGACAGTTGCAATATTCCGCGAAGATAAAACTCACCAACAACCAAGAAGCTTAAAAATACCCTACAATAGTGGTTTCCTCTATACAGTGCATTGATCCGCATGGCGAGGATGATGTTGACGATAGTCACATACAAGACCGTTCCCGCTCTAGAAAGTGGATAACTAGTTAACGGCGTGTTGATCGCAACACTTTTCGACCTTACAGAATAAGATAATAGTAATATCTCTTGCAGCTGAGTGGGATAACTAGCATCCATTTTAAAGCGTTTTCAGAGGGAAGTGGAAACTTACAACTGTGCGATCCGTCAGTGTGAAACCAACGCTAGAGATGAAGAAATTGTAACAAACCGTGACTGAGAGTCCCGTGGTGTCATTGACTATCCAACATCAGCTGTACAGTAGTAAAGTAAAGGAGGCATACCAGTAAATACAATCCTGTACTGGTCCAGTCAAGAAATCTGGTAGGCCGAGAAGTGGGCGGGACGTGACGCACGTTAAGAAGACAAGGCCGTAATACCGAGACAAAATGAAAAGCAAATGGACAAGAGCCTGCTTCAGTCCAGGAAAATAGTGGCGTCGGCCAGTAGGACCACCATTATGGCGATAACCCCAGACTAAAGTTACCTGGTGGCGGCACGTCTGTTTCTTCCCCGCACAGCAGCACGACGAAACACACCTCCGTTTTCAGGTTGATTATGATGTCGTATAGCATGAACGTCAATGCGGAAACTGAAAAGGTTGGTAAATGCCACGTTATCCCACCCCGGGTTGCCCCACCTGTGGCATAGTTGCCAATACGTATTTGTTTCATCAATGTGATCAAGACTTGGGTCTCCTTCTCGATGGACGACGGGGCGGGTTGTAAGGCCATAGAATTCAGCAGGATATCCATGAGGAACGGGTTCCCTTAAAGACCACATTGTATCCCATGACGCAGCCGCAGCACTTGGTGAATGAAAAACTTGTGCAGGGTGTACCGACGGTGTTGATACGGGGGCGATGTGAAACCGATGAGCACACAAAGAGGCCCAAATTTGACTCCCAGCGCAATCCACAGAATTGCGATCTTGCCCCTGACAAACAACAAAAAAAAGGGTTGACTCCTAGGGTGCAAGTTGTTCAGCAATCCTTGTTCGCCAAAAATTGAACCTTGCTAGACCTCTCCAATAAGGTTTGAAATCTACTGGCGCCAAACATACCGGCGCTAAGAGCCTCCAACGCATGTGCACGGTGGCAATTCGCTGGCATCTCGTGATCGTTGATACTTTTGTTTGAAGCTTGGATCTGCCTATTACGACCATGGGCAGTGGCGACCTTTGAGTACGTTCTTTGGGTCGTGGTGGCAAGGGAGCTAACAGATGCGGGTCGAAACAGAAACTTGACCGTTCTTTCATATATTTTGTATTTATGACCGCCGCTTGGAAACCTCTTGGCTGGGGTAGGGGTGATTGATAGTATCTAATCCTCAGAGGGAGATAGCGTTGCTGAGTTCCGAAACGTACCAGGAGGATAAGAAGGCCGGCCCGGCCATCGCGAGGTCTACTGCGTCAAGATGATACCCCATAGCAGTGGATCGCCCCCGAGTCGGAAACTGATATGTGATAGTCATCAACCACACCACCACAACACTGCAGATATTTTCGATCAGAGTATTAGGTATAGACTACGAAGAAACTAACGGAAAAACTTATCACCCTGCGAGGTGATCGCACCGTCCGGGGCCCCCAAGCGGTCACTGCCCGTAGACTGTCCCTTCTTTCGTCATGTCCCTCAGTAGCCTTAGTTACTTACACAATCTTACTGCTTTCCATTTGCATCCCATGTCGCAACCATTATCTCACCCTCATCGCTCCCATCATTACTCTCATCGCTCCCATCATCACCTCATCGCCCCCATCATCACTCTCATCGCCCCCATCATGTGAGCGATGAAAGTGATGGTGGACTACACTCCCAGCCACCCAGCCACCCTGCCACCCATTCCTTTTAAGGTATATCTAGTTAGCTTGATATGGTAATGCATCGCTAATGTGGTTTTCAGACATGCTCAACCGTAGCACAATGGACAACACTTGATCATGATATAAAGTGGTGGTCGACAACTAAATTTACCTCTCACACTTGCAGAATTAATCAAAACACTACAACTGCACAGGGACAAAATCCAGAAGAAGAAAAAGGCAATGGGGAAAATTGTAATGTGATCCAGTATTACGCGCCAAGCTGACGCGTTGACGTTGGTTCAGATCACTAAGCGTTTCACTGATTGGCCGCACTGTGAGAGGTTCTGTAGTCCCCTGTATCAACAGAACATCCCCCAGACTACCCCAAGAGTAGTCAGGGTTTACGGATCCTGAGATTTTTACTCCATTGATGCGTGGGGGCATCAGCAAAATGTCACCGTCTTGGACAGGCACCACATGCCTGTCCAAGACGCCACAGGCCGCCAAAGTCAGATGACACTTTGCTGATGGCCCTATCCGGAGGTCACAGCATGGCAGAGCGAACATGAATACGCACAAGGCAGAACGAATGGCTGGTCAACACTGGATATGCCTGGACCTCCTGGTCGTCACGATCTCTTGATTCACAACTCGCAAGCATGCCACATCCCCTTCCCAAAGTACCACATCCCGACGGCCACCGGTCAACGAGGTGTTTCTAGGCTCGCAATTTGAATTCCCCGCATCCGTCTTTCGGCGGGCCCGCCCATCTGTTGTTCTAACCGTGGCTGCAATGATTGCCGGCCTGCCATAACCAAGAGATAGACTGATCCAAATGGCCTTGCCGGTCGCACATCAAGTGCAGAGCGTAGCCGACCCAAAATGCAAAAGAAGTCTCTGTTCAGTTAGTCCATTCACCATCCTCCAATCACAACTCTCAAATGACCCGCGGCAGAGTAGTCATGCGATAACGTTACACACCGTCTTTGCAGATGCCCAGCCCCTTGTTTTGGGATGTTCTGGCACACGAGGGGATGCTCATGGCGTCATGTATCATTGATGCTTCTCAAACCTCGCGGCACATACGAGCGACGAAATCTGCCGTGTCGGAATTCGCGATGGGCATACTCTTCCGACGTGGGACAACTGACCTCCGACGTTTGTGGCCCTAGCATCGCAGCACAGAATGGCCCCTGGGTCTGGACTACAGCATGGTTCGCTTATGATTCAGAGGTGCTTTTCTTTTTCTTTGTTCCGGTCCGCAGCAGACCATTCGTTTATGTCTTCCAATTTTGCAGAGACGTAAACATTGCTGAGACAGCCCGCATATGACTGAAAACGCATCCGGAGCGGATCACCTGCGAACTTCATCCCCACGCGAGACAGTGGGAGCGCTTAGCAAGCAGAGTTAGGTTACGATGATGCTTGCATGGGGCTTGAGGTTGACATGGAAAGTTGACTATCACAGGAACTGAGGCGCTTGCAATACTTGT
The DNA here is from genome assembly GCA_038092695.1 of Boletus rubropictus. Classification (NCBI taxonomy): domain Eukaryota; kingdom Fungi; phylum Basidiomycota; class Agaricomycetes; order Boletales; family Boletaceae; genus Boletus; species Boletus rubropictus. The sequence goes on along the minus strand of JBBPQW010001015.1, from coordinate 6,429 downwards.
ACCTTCAAGATGCATAAACATGATCGTTGCCTGTGGCATCGACTAGAGCTGGTCAGGTGCAGTGTCTTTCTTTAATGAAACCTTGAGCATCAGTGAAATGGTCAGTGGTTAGGACCAGTCAGGACATCGGCATTTCATTGATGGAGTCCATATACCATTTTGGCGCAACTGGGTGGATCGGGCATTCTCATGCGTTCTTCACGTTCGCCAATCATGACACAACACGAATTGGAGGGAATCTGCGTTGTCAGCAGATATATCTTCATTTGGCGAGAGATGTGGGTGCGAAGATGTCAGGGAAAATTTAAGTTTTCGTTCTTGAGAATCGCTATTGCCTCAAGCGGTAGGTTGCGACATGTGCTCTGCGTGCCGACGCATATTCCTGGACCTCGGGAAATAAGATCGGGGATCCCCTGTGTTCATTGTCCTTACTTCGATCGGGCGACAGGCGAACCGGGGAACGGGGAAACTTCTTTTGCGCATGCACACGAAGCCCTGGATTCTTGGCAAATCGGACAACGTCACACATATAATGTGGGGTCAGAATGTCGTACTTGACCAAAGGGATAAATAGCGACATGCCAATACAGGCCGGCAATGTATCTACTCATCCTCTCCGCCGCTGCCGCCACCACCTATTTGTTCCTACGGCTGGTGAGCCGCTGGGCGTCCTTCGATGCGTCAAGGTTTCCACCTCAAGTGCCGAGCTTGCTGGCAGGATACGACAATGCGCTGTTGTTTGCGCTGAACTCCTCCGCGTTTCTCTCTCGATGCCAGTAGGTCTTAGAGCGCTCGAGTACCTATTAATTAACACAAGCATAAACCAGACAACGATGTGGCTCCGTGTACCGGATGTCACTTGGTTCTTGGCCAATGATTGTCGTCTCTTCGGGCGATGCCATGTCTTCTGTCCTCTCGGCTTCTCCACAGCTGCTTCGTAACGACGTCATGCACAAAGAGATGTTTCATGTCGTCACCGGCGTCACGACCAACTATGCTCACCTCCATCGAATTCTGATAACCGATCTGTACCCACTCGTTGACAAGTATTTGTCGCCAAACTCTCTGGGACAGTCCACGCAGGCGTTCGGCCACGCGCTGTTGTCCCAGATCAACAAGCTTTATCGTGAACACAAGGGGCCAATATCACTGAAGCAACTCACCAGCAAGCCCCTTTACACTGCGACGAATCTCGTCCTTCTCGGGGATGCCTTCCCAATCGACAACTACGAAGACTTCCAGACCCTCATCAAAGGTGTCACCAACCGTTTTTCCAGGATGTTTCTACGATTTTCGCCCGCCTACGCAGCACGAGTACGATTCCTGAACTCTCTCAGGGATTATTTGTCCCAAGGGGAGGTCATTGATGGCGATGACTTATTTTTCTACGAATTTATGAAGGTTTTCAAGGACAACAACATCCAGTCCTTGGAAGGAGCCCAGTTGGCGCTCATGTTTCTGTGGGGGCTTCATACCAACACAATGAGCAACGCCTCTTTCTTGCTTTCATTTTTGCTATGCCATCCCAATGCCTTTGCACGGGTCCGCGCAGAGATCGACTCGGCGGTCGAGAAGTTTGGCAGCTTGGAAGCGCTGCTTGAGGCTGATGCTAGCGAGCTAGATGATTCGTCATTTCAGCTGTTGACTTCCGCGATCATGGAGACTATCAGGCTCACTGGGTTGCATGCGGTACGGCAAGCAAATTCCGACTTTGATCTCAAGGTTGAGAATAGGACGGTATCGGTAAAGAAGGGAGAGTATGTGTTCGGAAATGTCCATGCTGCCCACATGGACGCGACAGCCTTCCCGAACGCGGAGGAATTTGTGGTCGATCGGTTTGCGCAGCGTCCGTACCAAAGGAAACGTTTACAGACGGATGGATATCAATTCCATGCGTTGGGAGGTGGCAGCCACATTGTGAGTACCACTCGGATCTCAACCACGTTACCGCGCTGATGGTTTCTCAGTGCAAAGGAAGGTGGCTAGCGATATACGAGATCAAGGTTCTCATGATAATATTGCTGCACATGTTCGACTTTAGTCCGGCGCAGGAGAGTTCAGGGGGTTGGCGTCTGCGTCGCGTGCATTCGCGCACCGTCGGGCTTATACCCACAGATGACGCTTCTGTGCGATTATCACCCCGTCAGATGGAGGCGGGAATTTGATAGTGTGGGGTGTAAAGAGGGACCGCAACTTCGACTTCAACTTCGGATAGCAGTAGCCTCTACGCACGAATGCCGGCTGTAAATGCCAGTATACGAGTCATTAGGCAAATGTGATGAAAGGGCGTAAATGATGAATTCATTCCACCCACAGAAAGCTGATTGGAACCCACTTAACCACCTCGCAGTCATATCGGACGCGCTCATTCGCTATTTTCTCGGACGCTAATCGGGGAGGATAAGGACAAGAATAACCACAGCGGTTTCCTCATCGATAACCGGGCGTGAGAGCATACGAGGGTGACGCGAAGCCGGGTGTGGCCATGCGCACTGGTTCATTGGGAAAAAAATCAGTCTGGGGCTCGTTGACCCGTTCACTTGGCATCATGCCAAAGAACACGAGCGAGGGTGGAAGCTAATCTCAAGCAAAATCAGATAGTAAGAAGGCATATCAGAGAAATGGTCACATCGTGCAAGGCTAACATACTTGCCAAATACCAGCGGACGAGTGAACAAAGGTCTTGTTTGCTTACCAACTTGCCAATCGGGTTAGGCGGTCAACAAACATAAATACTCCTCACCACGCGCGCGACGACGGCGACGTACGAAGCAGCAGACATCGACAAGCTCGAGGGACCAAGCGCTATTCTTTATAGAACAAGGCGCTTACTTGCGCCGACTTTCTGCTCCAGGACGTTCAGAACCTGCTCGTTGAATTATTGTTGGAGGACGCGCTGTAGCAGCAAAGGTGCGTCGAGCATCCAGCAAGCCCTCTGTCGTTTCTGGTGGGATCGTTCAAACATTATCATTTTGTGGGATTCCAGCACTCCAGCCTCCTTCTAGCCCATCTAGCAACTCGAGCCAGCGTCTACCGTTCTGTAGCACGTTCAACGTACCACTCCTGCTCTCAGCTACTGACCATGACTGTCTCTCATCGGAAACGCGAGCATCAGCCCGATGAAATACAAAGTGAGTGATCTTTCTGCCCCACTCTCCGTTCGTCTCCGTTCAATGCGTTTCTCACGGAGCTTGTCGCGTAATCTGGTAGCTGTCAATGAACCAGGCTTACAGATCCAATGTGACTCATGCATGTGCGACATGACGCATTCCGTTCGAATCAAATGTGCAGACCCTGTGTGTGAATCAGGCGATGGAGTGGACATCTGTCCCGGATGCCTTTGTGCAGGAAAAGAGTTCGGAAAGCACCGACGCGGTCACGCATACCGTGTTATTGTAAGTCAAGGCGTTGAGGCGCTAGTCTTGCCAGCCTGACGTCGCCTTTTTCTCAGGAGCTACACTCATATCCCATATTCTCAGAGGATTGGGGTGCCGATGAGTACGTCTTCTATTTTTGTTATCACTTCGAGTCACCCCATCTCTGCGTTTTACTAGGGAGCTACTCTTAATCGAAGGTATATCGAAAGCTGGCTTTGGAAATTGGCAAATGATTTCGGAGCACGTCGGTACACGGTCAAAGGAAGAAGTGGAGGAACATTACAATTCTGTTTACGTCGACTCTCCTGACTGGCCTCTGCCGGTAAGCGTTGATGTCATGTTAAAGCAGCCTTCCCTAAACACCTCTCACGCAGCGGGTGGATGTTGATTTTGATATCGACCCCGAAGAGTTCCAGCAACGGAAACGAAGACGGATGTCAGCTATGAACAATGCTGCTCCACCCCCTCCAAAGGTCGCTCCAACGTCGGCGCCAGGCGTGCATGAGGTCGCCACATTCCTTCCAGGTCGTCTGGAATTCGAGCACGAACTTGACAACGAAGCAGAAGAGCTAGTCAAAGACCTCGAATTTGGGATCTGCCTTGCTTATGGCGGAGACGGGATCGTTGAAGACGAGAATGATGTTGATGTCAAAGCTCGGGTGCAGATGCTAGAAGAACGGAAGTCGAGCGAAGAAACCAGGTCAGTAAGTCAACCGCCGTTGAACGGCATGAATGGTTACATCAACGGTCATGGTCCTGTCAATGGCGATACATCGAGACCGCAGTCAGTAGTCAAGTCGGAGGAGCCCAGCAACACCGACCAACAGACCATCGGAGACGATGACCTGAATTCTGAAGAGCCTATGCAACCGCCTCCATTCGAAACACAAGATTCGCTTGCATTCAAGCTGACATTGATTGAGATGTACAATCAGCGTGTGGCGAAACGCCACGAGGCTAAAGCAATCATGTTTGAAAGGGGGCTTCTTGAATACAAAAAGGTCGGTTATAGGTGGTTCAAGTAATATGCATCGATTTTTCTGACGACCACATCATCAAAAGATGCAAGCTGCAGAGAAGAAGCGGGCGAAAGAGGAAAGGGATATTGTACAGCGCCTCCGACCCTTTGCCAGGCTTCAGACTGCCGAAGATTATGAAATGTTCGTTGCGGATATGCTATGTACGATTTTGGTGTCTTCATCAGCAGCGGACGCTGACTCCACATACCAGACGAAGCAATGCTGAGGAAGCGGATACAGGAACTGCAGCACTATCGGCGCATGGGTCTAACCACCGCCGCAGATGTCGACAAGTATGAGATGGACAGCATTCGTCGCGTACGTCTGCAATCACGTCCCGTTGTGACCCGATTCACTTTATTTCTATCCCAGGTACAACTGAAGGCGAACTTGTCGCGGGATTATTACGCTTCTGAGCGATTGAACCAATTGCGCGGCGCAACTGGACGTAAGTGCGGTCCTTTGATTATCATCGAGAAGTTGATGTAGTGTCAGGAGAATCCGAAGGCCGCAAGAGCCACGAGCGAGAGTCGACGCCCAAGCTTGGTGGCAATACCATAGCAATGGGTTCGGCGCGCCGAGCACGTGCGTTTCATTTCTTTCCGTCCATTGTCACGACACCATGCCGCGATACTGATTTTACGAACGTCAGCGGCGCCTCTGAATTTGGCCAATAGCCTTTCACTACATCTGCTCACGCCTGCAGAACAGGCGCTCTGCTCGCAGTTGCGCATTCTCCCCAAACCGTATCTTATCATCAAGGAGACACTCGTTCGAGAGTACGCTCGTCGTGGTGGCAAGCTCCGCCGACGGGAAGCTCGCGATCTCGTGAAAATCGACGTCAATAAAACTAGTCGTGTCTGGGACTTCTTGGTGCAAGCTGGGTATCTGAAGATCACACAGGACCCACAACCTACTGCTTCCACTGACCCTGCGTGAGTTATTGTGTGCCGCCTGCACATGCACGACTCACAGCAGAGCGACAGGCAAGCACCCGCATCTCTGAGTGCATCGCCATCCAAGGAGCAAGTTCAGCCCCGCATTTCTCCCAACCCTGCCGTACCTCAATCAGCTTCTAGAACCGTTACTCAGAACGGGTTGGTTGCTCAGCCAAAACCATCATTCACATCCCCTACTCTATTCCACACACCGTGGCTACCAAGCTGATCGTGAGCCCTGGAGCCGTAATACCATGTACTCGTCTACGCCCCACGCATCTGTATCATAGGCATCTGCATACATTGTTTTGTTTTTCCTTTCCTCCACTTCTCCTGGGCTTTGTCGAATTGTATGATGATTGTCTTGCAGATCTATCTTGCTGCGATGAGGTTTTCGATGATCGTCTGATCGATGGGGATATTGGCACGTCGAAGGTACTCGTCATTCCTAGATGGTAAAGGCAACACATGAACATATCCTCGGCAACACCTTTCGAATTGGCAGTCTCACCAAAACTTTTTTTTTTTTTTTTTTTTTTTTTTTTTTCATGCACACCCAACCGCATGTTATCAGATCCCCCGAGCAAGTGAAGATCGCACGGCACGCCCACCTTTGAATAATGGCGAACGCCAGAATCACACCTAACCCCCAACGCATGCGGTCAGTGTGCGCAACGGACGCGTGTCCAAGTGAGTTTGTGGAGGGAGAGGAACGCTTACAGGATAGTGACGACAGTCTGACCCTCTCGCCATCCCATCTGCTTCACCAACTTGACGCACGCTACCAAGTTGCACGCGCTGCTGGAACCGAGGAAGAAACCGTCGTGTTGGACGAGATAGCGAGACATGGCAACGGCCTCGGCGTCTGTTATCCTGTCAGACGTCCGTCACGCATGAACATCCGGAAGAGCAAAAGACGGTCGAGTACTCGCCGAAACGCGTCGTCGATGATGGGCAATGCCAAATCGACGTTGTTGGTCATCCGATTGATCCCGCTGTAACCATACGCAAAAAAAAAAAAAAAAAAAAAAAAAAAAAAAAAAAAAAAAAAAATAAAAAAAAAAAAAATAAAATATTGTTGGTGGGGTGGTAGGT
>JBBPQW010001014.1:0-10918 GCA_038092695.1 Boletus rubropictus | reverse complement strand
TGACAAACAAACACCAACTATCCTGTCATTGAGCTGAAATTCTACCACTCATATCAAAAGGTGCAAAACTGTTACAATGGTATCTTTGGATTAAAATGGCTATATCTCCTCAGGATTTGACCTGGGTCACATGACTTAGTGACATCTTTTGTAGCCAAGGGTTATTTGTTCCCACGCTCCCACCAATGCTAAGCGAGATTCCCACACCCTCAGGCACTACACCATGTACACTACAAAAGTATCAAACATTGTAACAGTTTTGCACCTCACTGTACCAATAGTGTAGTCAAAGAGTGTGCAAAAACTTTCAGCAGGTGTACAAAAAGTATAGCCAATGATTGTAGCAAAAGTGTAGCAAAAGTGGATGTAAACAACAATTATAGCCATATCTTCAGTTTTTCAAATTTCAAGATTTAGATTCAGGTTCAGGTCCAGCCTGAGGAGACTCTAAACTGAACTGAACTTTGGGATTAATATGCATTCTAACTAAGCCATCCAATAGCTACAACTGTAACTGCTATCAGCATCAATCAAGGCCACCTCAGCCTCGACACTTGATCTCTTTGCATTTCCTCAGCAAGGTTTCGTGCTGATCAAGGGTCAGAAGATGAGATGCAGTGGACCCATACAGACAAACCTCAGCTGCCCGTCTCTTCTCTCCATACTTCATTCGCTCGTAGAGTTTTCGCTTCTTGTTACTCAGCAGCATCTTACCCATGTCTTCCTCATGTTGATCGACAAGCTCCTCTTTTGCCCGCTTCTTCTGCAATCTTCGCATCTTCTTCTCAAACGTTCTGTATTCTATTCCCGCTGCCTCAGCTACTAGTTCGGCAGCGCGCAGAGACTCTGCATCGTCAGCATTGCTGATGTCCACAGTCTCAACCGCCTCGTCAACACCTTCTTCATCCTCCTCATCTCGCTCCGAAGCTTGCTCTTTCCCGCTGTCGGGTGCCTCCCCTACCGACGCTTCCTCCAGGTGGGACAGGCCTAGCGTCGGGTCATAGGCTCCTGGTTTATCACCAAATGGTGACAAATGAGGAGGAAGCGTGACGCCTTGCGCATAGAGATCCTCAAGAAGGATTTTTCCTGCATTAATGCAATCTACGATCCATTGTGGTTGAACGTATTTTCGTCTTCGCCGCCGATCTTTATCCTCTGCCGACTCATTGACCTTCGTGATCATAGGTCGGTCAATGATGACATGAGTGATCGAATCGTCTGATTCTGTGATGGGAGAACAACTTCCAGAAGATGATAGCCAACCAACTCGACCACCAAACGACCTTATCAAGAATTCGAAGATAGGTCGGGATATTTCGCGCGACAGGAAGAATGTATACGGGGAAAATAATGATGTAGGCGTAGATCTGTGTGTCTCAGATAATGACTGCAGTGTGGGGAGCAATGCCGCTGCATCTGCGCAAGCAGGAGCATGGACGATGAACTCTTCGTCGACTTCGGTGAACTTGGTAGTGAAATCCCTGGGGTCGATATCGACAGCTTCATTAACAAGTGATAGATCTCCAGTAATAGTTTTGATCGCTTGTCGAACCTCCTTTGTTGAGACCGTTTTTCCAACGTTCTCGGGTTTTAAGATAGTCACAATATTTTTCTCCTCCGTCTGGATACTGAATGCGCCTAGTCCGGCGCCGGCTTCATCTCGGGTGGCGTCCAGGGGAGGTGGGTAAATGAGCCCGGCGTCCGTGTAGAGCTTGAAAAAGACGAAGCCAAGCAATGTTTGATAGAGTTCCAGGAATGTCAACATTACTCGGACGTCGACGTCCGACGGTATCTGAGAACGGGGTTCTTAGTATGCCAAACATTGTGAACCATGCAAAGGCATTACGTTCTGCGTAAACTGATAGGGTACGAGCCAGGTAACATCCTGATCCATGATTTCCGCCTGGTAGTATACTCCTTTGATGGAGAGGAAGACCTTCCTAAGCGAGCACGAATGCATGAGATAGAGTTGCCATTCGGCGACGAGACGAGAGCAATTGGCGATCAACGAGGGTGACACTCGATCGTTGGAAGGTAGCGAGGCAAAAAGAAATATCATACAAAGTGCATCATCAATGTCTCGTACGGCGTCAATGAAGGTGGGATATCTGATGACCACATGAGTCGCCTGTGCTCAGCTGGTAGAAGAGCGTGTTATACCTCTCCTTTATGATGTGATCCAGTCCGTAAGTTGGTTTGCTCTCCTGAAGGTTCTTTGCGATACTCCATTCTCCACGGCCAAGAGCTCTAGAAATCTTCTTTGCAAACGCCTTGTGTTCTCGCAGCTTGTTCAATACTGGCTCGTGAGCAAGATATGCAATGTCCTTCGTGTAATAAAAGGATATCGGAGCCGTCGACCCTTTGTTGGCTTTCTTTCTGCTTCGCGGCTCACGCGGAAATATCCCTAGTCTATGTTATGGCTGGAGACGAGACACGACCAAGTAAAATACCTTTGAGAATGCACAACCGCCGGAAGTCGGCCAGGGAGCACTGCAATTTCTTGACCGCGGTCGACCGGGTCATGTAGGCCTTGGCCGCCCCAGCCTTGCCTTTTTGTTTTAAACGGCCCATGTTGTGGCTGCTCTAGTTTTCCGTGATGAGCAAATTTTCAATGCTGAGACGAAGAGTGTTTGTTTGTGCAGCGTCAACACGCGTCCAGCTTCACCCCTACTACCCACAAGCATGAGGTGAGTAGGACTAGCGGCCCTCAGATCGTCGTGCTCAATGACCGCATGTCAGTCAGTATGTTCATGTCCCCAAATCTGAGCTAGACGAAGCCCAGCTACGCCAGTTGGAGGAACACGAGATCAGCCAGGGTCCCTTGTCGGTTTTGCAGCAGGCCGTTCGCAACCACGCCCAAGTCCTTATCTCCCTTCGGAATAACAAAAAGTTGCTTGCACGCGTAAAAGCTTTCGACCGACACAGTAACATGGTCAGTCACCCTGTCCGTCTTATCCTTATTCCATCTAACCTTGAATCTCCAGGTACTCGAGAACGTCAAAGAGGTGAGATCGCTTGATCTTATCTCATACCATTTCGTTGACGACGTCTCTAGATGTGGACTGAGATACCGAAGGGTAAGAACAAAAAACCGATCAACAAGGACCGCTTCATCAGTAAAATGTTCCTGCGGTATGCGTCCGTCCTTGTTCATCATGCGGTAATCTGATTGTCAATAGCGGTGACTCGGTTATTTTGAGTGCGTTTGTGGTGTGCTTTGACAGTTCTGGATGCTGACATCGCGCAGTTCTTCGCAATCAAGCTTGATACTCGTGAATCGTGGCTCGCCCTTGGCTTCGAACACTCCAGCATTGCACTTGCTCAATATGTAATATGTGGTCGGTATATGAGTGCAGTGATGGCATAAAAGAGTATTTAAGTGTATTGGTTCGCATTACTTTGATCAATGTACTCGCATGCCGCGGTTGTCATCTTTTGCTGGTACGTTTAAGATGCGTAGCAGACGACTAATAACCAGGTAAGGGGGCTGTGTAAGTCAGATGTGTTCTGCGCAACCTGCACTACAAGTTTCCGAGAGAGAGCTGGCGAATTTCTCGTCGGCAGTGCTGAGCTACACCTCTATTGTCACCTGGAGCTTCCTGAGACGTCCACTGGAGGCAACGACGGTCCCCACGCGTGCGTCGGTCGGGAAATAGCTACGGCACAGCTGTGAGGGTGGGTTCTAGGGAGACACTGTAGACTCGTACAGCACGAAACCCTGATGGTAAGACAGTAATAGACGATAAAGTGTCTGAGAAAGCGTTTAAATTTTGTGGCTACCCCGTGGCGACTTGTTTTGCTTCTGTCTCTCCCTTCTTTCCTTCAAGTCCACCATGTCTTCATCTGATAATACTCCTCTCCAGCAATCACCCCCCGTCCTCGCTGTGTCCGACGGCCTCGCCAATCTCGCCATCCAACCCCACAATTCTTCACCTGTTTCTCAAGATTCTCCCCAATCTCCTCAAAGTCACCCCGACTCTCGTCCCTTCATCATGTATTCTCGCTCTCAGCTCCTTTTTCTTCACAAATCCCCTTTGGTCCAACTTCCCCAAGGCATGCCAGCCCTAAAAGATTGGTTCGGGTCTGTAGTTGCACACCTCTCCTCCTCTTCTCCCATCACCATGCTCACCACGACCCCAGAACCGAAAGTGACCAGTTAAGCTCAAAAAAAGACTCTGAAACTCCTCCTCCTGTTAGCAACTCGCGGGACCGACGGTGCGTAGCTTGGTCTCCCTCTCAGCTCTCTCGTTGACATCGTACACTCAGGTTCCGTCGAGACACGGATGATGGTAGTGCGTGTTTCCTTTCGCGGCCCATGTGTTTTCTGACGTCGCTCTCAAGGTTCTGCGAGACAATCGTTCCGCGGTGTCGCCATTAGCCAGCCTTCTCAGATGGGAAATTTCAAGCATCAGTCAATTCGCGTGGCGGACCGCGACCGGGACAGAGATGCGGAGAGAGAGCAAGACCGTGAAAGGGTCAAAGAAGGTCAAGAGCGGCTACGCAATGCGAGTACATGTCTCAATCGAGTCGCTTCGTCACATTAAACACTATCGTTCCAGTTATCCGACAAGTATGACCGCGATCGTCGTGCCCTGTCATCTATATCACAAATGCGTGCCAAGGACAGAGAGGTGGCCCCTCATCTTAATAATCCTTCCTCAAGGGTCACTGCTCAGGGACACCAAACAGTTTCATCACGTGTAGGTGACTCTCGGGACGCTCAAAAGAAGAAGGACGGGGAATCCAATGAAGATTGGCGGAGAGGTATGTATTATCGAAAGTGTGTTGCGTGCGGAAAGAGTGACCGACTCCGTCGTAACAGGTGCGGATCAATCCCGAACAGGCAGAGACCGTACGCACTACAGTGATGTTCTTAATTGAACGCTTACTCTTTTGACCAGGGCCAGATAGTGGTCGCAGGGACCGTGACGATCGCGAACGGCCACGTTCCAAAGTGCGAGATTCCTCCCGCTCCCGCCGCGAAGTGTCTCCTTCCAAACGTGAAAAAGAGGATCGGCGAATGGACCGCGATGATGGATATAGTTACCGAAGGGATAGAGATGAACGTGACAGGGATTTTGAACGTGACTCCGAGCTCGAAGATCCCAGACGGTGGAGGGACGATGGGAAGAGAGATGAACGTATCGCTGCCAGGCGTGAAAGGGACGTTCGCGACCGCGAACGAGAACTGCGCGACCGTCGTGACCGACCTACGTGGGACGGAGGTGACCGTTCCGACAGACGTTGGACTCCTGGAGATGATCGGGACAGCCGAGGAAAGAAATTGAGTGGCAAGGATAGGAAGCTTGGTGAAGATGGCAAAGATCGTGATGACCGCAAAGACCGCGAGCGCGAGAAAGAGCCTGCTTGGATGGAGACTTACATCCCAAGCAATGGCAGTGGTGGAATTATTGGCGGGCACCGTTCGGATGAACTAGATGGTATCCAGGCGTTTAGGAAGGAAATGCAGCAGAAAGATAAATCCACCTCCCCAGTGATTTCTAACCTTGTGGTGTCTCAAACTCAAGCTTCATCCTCTGGTCAGGCTCTGGAAAGTCAGCTAGACGAGATCCAGCTCTTCCGTCTGATGATGAAAAGGGAAGAGGAGAAGAGGAAATCGGATTCCCCTCCGGTCCCCCTTGCAGTTCATGCTTCCACCGACAGCGTCTCTGCAGGTGTTCACGATGATGAATCACAAGGTGCGCTGCAAATGTCTAGAGAATTTATTCGCATTTATATGATGGCAGCTCGCGCATTGCGGGGGGTGGGCGCAAATCTAACACATACACCTGCTCTGTCGAGTGAAGATGTCTCTCATGTGCCTTCACCTGATGAACAGCACGAGGCTCCTGTTATCGTCGGTCTGACTACTGGTCCGACGATGCCAATTGCGTCCACTTCCTCTCCACATACCTCTGCACCATTGTCTTCCAGCGGTCAAGAATCTGACCCCTCCGATAAATTGGCTTCACAGGGTCCGCGACTATCTTCAAGTACGTTTTCGTCCGACCCATCCGCAACGGCGAAACCATCTGCTGATATGGGGGTTCCCGCGAACCACGCCCCTCAATCTCATCCTCCCGGTGGGTCTCGACTTCTTGCGCTGGGGTCTCGGAATCTACAAAATACCGCTGCTTCATCTGTGCGGCCTACCCCCTCCCAAAGCCCGGCCTCTTTTATCCAAAGGAATGGTAGCGTTGGCATAAACGCGGGTGTTGGTACTGGGGTCAATGTCAGCCAATCAATGGAACCCTCCTCACAATGTACACCTGTGGCCGAGACTCTACGAACGAATAATGGATTTTCACCGTTCGACGCGCACAAAGACACCCCTGTCGTCTCAAATACATCCACATCTGAAGCAACCTATCGTGGGCCTCTGGCCTTGGCGGGTGATCACACCATTTTTCCCGCAGACCACATGTCGGAACCTGTCCTTGGGGGGGGCTTTTCAAATAATCATTCCGTTCAGTCGTTCGAACCCGTCGGATCGGGTATCGCTGCTGCGAAAGGGAGTCGATTTGCGAAATTTTTTGATGGGAAGAGCAGAGACTGCCAACCTGCTGCTTTCGCGAAAAGTCCGATGGGGGCACCGGGGTTGTCGCAACCCGCCCCTCAGAAAATGGACCTTTCGGGCTTGCATCCCTATAACTCTGACACCAGGACAATGGAAGACATCTTCGCAATGCTCAATAACTCTGCGCAGGTGAGCGACGATATAACTCCCTGAAGGCAAGTTTTCACACAACCTAAAATAGACTCAGAGACTTGGTATTGCTTCAGAAATGCCTAACCTAGATATAGGTTATGGCTCACCTTCGAACAGTCTGCATGCCTTGCAAAACACCCAGGGCCATCACCATCTGCTCGCCCCAGGTCGAATAGACTCCCTCTATGATGATAGAAATTTTGTCCCAGACGGTATGGTACCCGGCCTTCGGTCTATTCCACCTCGCAGTCGACAGGGTAGCACGATGTTCTCTGACTTCCCCGATGAACCCATACAATTCAGTAACGGGCAACATGGCCCAACCCAGCTCTATCAAGGTCCAGTATCCTCGATTCATATGCAGCACGGCAATATGGGGCGGAACGGTCCTATCTCGATGCAGGGAGCTCAATTCCGTGGTGGTCAATCTCCTACTCATCTCGCTTCAACGCAGCGTTTACCGCCCGGTCTTGCTAATTTAGGTGGACGGCCTCCCCACGAGCCCAATCAGTTTGTCAACGGATCCGTCGGGATGACAAATGGCGGCCTTCACGGGTCAGTACACGGAAGTGGGCCTCAGCCACCTTTTAACAGTTTCACACAACCCTCATTGGGCTTTAGCGGCGGGCCTCAGATTCGTGCACCTCCCTCGAGTACACATCAGTTACAAGGGACGTTGGGTCCCAATACGTTACAGGGGCTCGTTCATCCTGGTAATCTCGCATCCAACCAGGCACAGTTGTTGAGTCTTACTGGGACTAATGGTATGCATGGAGGGCTCCGCGGGCCTGGTGGAGGATTTGTGCAACAGGCCCCTCATGTTCAACCACCTCATATCGCTTTGAGGCAACACCAACCACCTCAGCAGCAAATCCCTCCACATATGCTTCCCCTGCACCTCCAGCAGCAAGGGTTCGGTGGCGGGACCACCAACCAACCCACTCATGATCTCATGGCTCTACTGATGAGCGGAGCACGCAGAGACTGAGCTAAATATACTACCTCACCTGGTGACTATCTGACTTGGTTCCTCTGTTCGCCTAAATCCCATTGTCTCTGGACCTTGTGTACATTCCTTATTGATACATAGTTTCATGCCGCTCCTTCGATTCTTCTCACTGTTTCACTATGAATTATGAGTTTTGGGCATGATGCAGGATGAGTCAAGTTGGCACCATACGTACATTTGTATACTTGGTTGCAATTGTCGGACAAAGACTTGGCAAAAAGGGGTTTCAGTTCGCTGAGAATGCAGCATGATGGAAGACTTCTATTCTTCCGTAGCAACGAGCAAAACGTGGGGCGTTCTTGGACCTACGAAACACCGTGGAGTTTGAGTGTCGTCCTATCCCCATCATCTATTGCGAAAGGTGATCGCCCCAGTGCCAACTGCTCGATTCCCGACAGGGCACGGCTGTGTGGGAGGGCAGGCCGCGGCCAGCGGTCGAGTACGGCATTAGATCATCATTTGGGAATCCGATAGCGACGCAGGCTGTACCTCCCGACGAACGATCAGTTATATGCGATGAGCGCCCTGATAAGAAGTGACTGATGGGAGGTGCTCTGTGGGAACCGCCGCAAAACGCTTGCGACTTACGGAACACGACAGGGTGTCCATACAACGTGAACCGACACGGGACCCTGGAGCCAATTTTGGGTACTTGGGGCCATCAACTCGAGTCGACGACCTCGCAGTGTCTGCAAGGAGTGTGCGGTTTGTTACATAAAGAACAACGCCTGCAGGCGGACAGCGTGGAGTTGCCTTGCCAAATGAGAGCTTCGGCGCAAAATATGACCGAGTAGCAATACGGGCCGCGTGTCCGCTTCAAGGGCCAAGTGGATAAGCGGTACATGCTTTTTCACGCGTTGCGGGAGGTAAAACGTCGACTTGGATCCTCTATCCGCTACGCCAGCCATCTTTTGAGTACGAGTGCTCTGTTACTCGTCACACACACCACGCTCGATTTACTTCGAGACGATTTTCCCTGTAGTTGTTGCGTTGCATCCATCCAACTCGCCCGTCTCTCGTTTACACCGTCTCTCGCTTCAATCCGTCGCTACCAGCATCTTCTTTATTTTCCTTCAACTGATCGCACAACGCGGTGTCGCCTGTCGCAGGTGAGTAGGGTCGTTTGCATACATGGACGATGACATGGAGTTGGCGAAAAGAATTTTCGCAGATTACTGTGAGCGCATTCCGTCGGTCGGTCGTCCTCGCCTGACACGGGTCCATGACTGATAGATACCAAGAAGATTGCTGCACCCCAAGTCTCGAAGGTACATACAACCAGCGTGAGTTGACATATGTGATGGAAATACGTCATTTTGGCTTGGACGCTGTAAAACGTGGGGTCGTGGGAACTGCGCCCAAAGCGCTGTTGCCACGTGTCGGTGCGGGCGGACTGCGCGGCTTGGCGAACTCTTTCCCTCTGGCCCGCGTCACCTGGCTAGCTGAGGGCTGCCAGCATGTCAATCATTAGTGCAAGACATGGAGATACTCAGAGGGCTTGTCTCGCTTGACACTGTCGTCATGTTGTGACGGGACTTCCTTGCTGGGAGTTTTATTTTTCATTTTCCCAAGCTTCCCCTTTTATAGACATGTCCGGGTTATTTTATCTTCTTTGTATTCTCTTCTTTTTTTATCTTTTCTTTTTTTGCAGTTGTTTGCTGTGCCCTTATATTCGCTTGGAGAAATCGCTCTCTCCCTCTTTTCCTTGTCGGGTCTTCTCTGTTTGAGAAGACTCGCTGTTACCTGTCGCGACGTCGAACTTGTCATTGATCTTTCGCTTCTATATCCCCTCTTTGTACTCACGACCCTCCACGCTGACCACGACCCGTCTCACCCAGTCTCCAGTGTACGCCACATTCAACCTCGCGTTCAACACTCCCCACCTCTGACGTCGTCCACAAAAGTGCGCTCATCGTCATTGCATGGTTATTGTTCTGCCTTTGGTGAGTACTGTACAACACTCTCATCTTCGTTCGTCGTGTGGCGCGCCAAAGACACGACATTCCAATACGGGAACATCGCGTTGGATACCATATTTCAACCTCCGCCAGCGATCTGTTCATTCGAGGTGGCGAGACGTCCATCCCTTGCCACATTTAGGCGCCATATCTATTCATGGTTCTGTCCCTCATCCCTGTTTCAACCCATGCTAACCATGTCCCTCTCCTTGCGATGCGGCCCCCCAACCTCTTGTTGGTCAATTATCCCCCTCAGCCATTATACATCAGCCCCGTTAACTCAGACATGAAAGACATTTCGATCTCTTCATACCGCAGCTCTCGAAAAGTCGCTTACCCGAAGAAGCGTCCATCCCCGACAGGCGTCTTTAAAATTCACAAGACTCCAAGTGGTCCCCCTGCTGCAAGTCACAAATCCCCCTATTCTGCCAAGTCCGCTTTACTCCAACAGCGTCAACGTAACGCCCAAATTGCTGCTCTTAGACGGCAAGGTGTTCTTCTGGAGGAAGAGTACCGCGACGATATTCGGTACTATATGCATGAAATGGAGGTGAAGTTCGTTCCAACCCACCAGTAATTTGGCGTTGATATATCCTTTGAGAAATAGAAGTACACCATGTCATCTGCGCAATCCATGGATCAGCAGCCTGAAATACGGTGGCATATGCGTCCTTGCCTGGTTGATTTTCTTGTTGAGATCCACTTTGCATTTCGTCTTCGCCCGGAGACCCTCTATCTCACCCTCAATATAGTCGACCGCTATGTGTCCCGCCGGATCGTGTATATCAAGCACTATCAGCTCGTTGGATGTGCCGCACTATGGATCGCAGCAAAGTTTGAGGACGCAAAGGATCGCGTACCTACGGTTCAGGAGCTCGCACAGATTTGTCGGGAAACATACGATGAATCGGCTTTCATTCAAATGGAGGGCCACGTACTTGCAACGATCCAGTGGACTCTTGGTCATCCCACAGCAGAGGCTTGGCTTCGTTTGATATGTTGCGATCCTTTCGTCGAAGAAGAGAAGATCCAGCACGTTGCACGTTTTCTCATGGAGATCACACTTTTCTATCGCGAATTTGTTAAATACCCTCCTTCATCCATAGCGTTAGGCGCTTTGACGCTTGCACGGTATCTCTGTGGCAAGCCTCGGCGCCTTTTTGAGGAGACAGAGGAGTGTCAAGAAATTGTGGAACTCTTGGATAATCGCCTAGCCAAGCGAGTCAATGATCTCTCCGAGAC
>JBBPQW010001013.1:0-10929 GCA_038092695.1 Boletus rubropictus | reverse complement strand
AACACACCACTAGCCGAGCCCGTTGCAGCGTACACCAGCTACTGGCGAGGATAGAAAGAAGGAGAAAGAAACAAGAAAGAGCTGAAGCACACCAATCAAAAGGTTTTAACCCCAATGACAAGTGGTCAAAGCTGGGGATGCCAGCGATGAACACGAGCCTTTATATATTGTACAGGAGTGCGCACAGACCAGGCTGTGCATGCGACTAATTACTATATAAGTACATAGTGTTCTCATGGAGGCAGTGTAGAATGGAAGAGAAGTAACGGAGATTAAATGGGTGTACAAACCATGAGGCATGATGTCATAGTCTAGACCAGTTTAGACCTGGGTCATGTGCATGCTCCCACGATCACGTGCACTGGTCACGTGACTTTGAAAAGAGAATTTTGAAAGGAAAAGTTAGGTGAAGAAATAAGGGTTCATAACACTACCCCCCCCCCTGAAGACTCGTATTCCAGACGAGTCGCCGTGAAACCAGTTCCCGCTTCCGGGCCAAAGATATTAAATAACGACGTGAATTCGGCGGTAGAAAGTCCACGAAGAGGTCGAGGGGCGGATGGGTGGGCGTGGTGATATTGCTGAACTGCATCCTGTGCATTCACTAAATTATCCGCCGGCTCCCATGTTCGATCAGCTTCGTCATACCCGTGCCAATGGACCAGATATTCGAGCTTCCGTCTATTCATCCTTGAAGAAACGACTGATTCCACTTCGTATTCCTCGTGACCTTCATCGGACACCTCGATCGCATCTGGGCGAGAGACAGGTTGCCCTGGCAATGTGTCACGATAAGGTTTAACCCAAGAAACATTCACAACCAGGTGAATTCGAATGGAAGAAGGAAGGCACAATTCCACTGCGTTAGGAAGAACTCGAATAATAGAGTATGGTCCGATCCATTTTTGGGTAAGTTTGCGCGCGGTGTATGGCAACTTCAAGTTGTCGGTGGATAGCCAAACTTGGTCGTTTATTTTATAAGCGGGCGCATCGGACCGTCTATTGTCTGACTGCGAAATCATCCGATCGCGAGCATGGTCAAGCGATTGACACACGTCAGAGTGTGCAACACCGGCCTGCTGGTGGAAATGTCCTGCAAGGGAGGGAGAAGATCCTTCGAAACCGAGCCGAGGGTGATAATTACGAGTAACCGCGAAAGGAGTTTGTCCGGTGGTGGTCGTGAGTGAGGAATTATGGTGGAACTGCGCTAGCTTGATCCACTCGCTCCAGAACTCTTGCTTCTTCGACACGTAAGTACGTAAGTACTATTCCATTTCGCGATTCAACCGCTCGG
Organism: Boletus rubropictus; assembly: GCA_038092695.1. Taxonomy (NCBI): domain Eukaryota; kingdom Fungi; phylum Basidiomycota; class Agaricomycetes; order Boletales; family Boletaceae; genus Boletus; species Boletus rubropictus. Next base: position 9,635 of record JBBPQW010001013.1, on the reverse strand, counting down.
TTTGCCCATCTGTCTGTGGGTGATAGGCTGTAGAGATCTTCTGGGAAATCCCAAGGAGTTTGCACAGATCTGATGTAAACTCAGAGATAAACTGGGGTCCACGGTCCGATACAACCGTCGAGGGGAGGCCGTGGATGCACCAAACATTGTCCCTAAATATCTTAGCTAAGTCCAAAGAGGAAGTGTTTTTTGTGCACAGCACATAGACAACTTCCTTAGAAAACCAATCTACTATAGTACAAACAGCGTCATAGCCGTTGGAGAGAGGGAGTCCGGTAACAAAGTCTATGGAAATATCCTCCCATGGTCGTTTAAACACAAGAAGAGGCAAAAGTTTTCCTGCTGGTGCTTTTTGCTTACCCTTCGTGAGGGCGCACCCATGGCAGTGTTCTACATAATTAATGATGTCCTTTTTCATAGCAGGCCACAAGAAAAACTTGGCAACCTGCTGATAAGTACGGTATTGTCTGGCATGACCCGATATCGGTTCGTCATGGCAAATACGTAAAAGTTCTATACGAAGGGTTTCAGGTACGAAAACCTTCGACCCATTGTCTTTTATAAATAGAGAGGAAGCACTATCATAAGAGTATCCAGGAATGTCTTTTTCTTTTATTTTTTCTGATTCTTTTATTAAATTGTCTTGGAAGGGAGAGGAAAGAGAAACGTTTTTGACAAATAAATGTTCTGGTAACACAACAACGTCCTTGTTCAAATTGACGACGGCGTCTCCATGGTCAGGTCGTCGTGATAAGGCATCTGCCCAATTTTGCGATCCAGGCTTATAGATAAAAACGTAGTTAAATTCTTGAAGGAAGGCGTGCCATCATGCCTGCCGTCCAGACAGCGTTTGCGGTTTCTTCCAATATTCAAGATTTTTGTGATCTGTCCAAATTTCAAATTCAGTTCGACCAATAAGGTAATGGCGCCATTCTTCCAGGGCGCAGATGACTGCCAAGAGTTCTTTATCGTAAATAGGGTAGTTCCGCTCGGCGGAGTTAAAGAAGTGAGAAAGGAAGGCGCAAGGCCTCCATACCATATCCGGACACTCTTGCCATAATACTCCACCAGTGGCAATGTCCGATGCATCTGTTTCTACCCACATTCTTCTCAAGCTATCTGGATAAGCGAGGAGCGGGGCTTCCGTGAACTTCTTTTTTAGAGCTCTAAAGGCTGCCTTTTCTTCTATGCCCCATCGGAAAGGGGTGTCCTTTTTGGTTAGATTGTTCAGAGGGCGGGCAATATCGGCAAAGCCCTCGATGAACTTTCTATAATAGTTACATAACCCTAAAAATGCTTGTACCTGTTTCAAGCGTGTTGGTTTCGGCCAATCTTCGATAGCGGCCGTCTTCTTGCCCTGCATTTGGACTCCGTCTTTAGATACTACCATTCCTAGAAAATCTACTTTGTCAGCAGAGAAAACGCATTTTTCTGGTTTGACAAATAAATCATTCTCGCGCAAGCGCAAGAGAACTTCCTTGACCAGGCCTTCGTGTTGCTCCTTGGTTTTACCCTTGGAGAAGACCATAATATCGTCCATATAGATAATAACGAAGGCATACATGTCGTTAAAGATGTCGTTCATCATTCCCTGAAAAGTAGGGGGTGAGTTCGTAAGACCGAAATACATAACAGTTGGTTCGTAGGCTCCGATGGGCATTACAAACGCCGCTTTCCATTCGTCGCCTTCTTTGATCCGAATATTATTAAATCCCCATCTAAGGTCCATCGCTGTGAAAATGTTGGCACCTTTAAGCCGATCAATCAACTGCGAGATAAGGGGTAATGGATAGGCGTTTTTAACCGTTCCATCATTTAAATATCTGTAGTTCATGACTAATCTCTTTTTTCCATCTTTTTTCGGGATAAAGAAGACCGGCGCCGTTTGAGGCGACTTACTAGGCCTAATGTAACCCTTTTTTAGTTCTTTATCTATGAAGTTTCGGATTTCTTCGTTCTCCGTATCCGACATAGGAATCACCCTGCCCTTTTTAGGAACGAAATCGGGTTTAAGATCGATTGCATGATCCCAGGGTTTCCTTATCGGCATTCGGGCCAATTCTTCTTCCGAGAACCTATCCTGGAAGTCGTGGTACGCCTTTGGTACCTTTCCTGCGACTTCTGGTTCTATACTACGTACATCTACAAATTGCTGTTCGACAGCGCTTTTAATAATATGGCACTGTTCTGTACAGCGTCCAAAAGAAATGGTCTTTTTGACCCAATCTATCATAGGGTTGTGGCGGCTAAGCCAGTCATACCCGATCATCATAGCGTGTGACCCGAGAGAGATCACGAACGCTTCTATGGCTTCGTAATGTCCATGAATGGAGATAAATAATTTCACTTTGTGCTGTATCTTGCCCGCTGCTCCTTGAGAGCTGTCAGCGTTGAAAACAGTCACAGGTCTTTCTAAAGGTATTAATTTAATATCGTGATTGTCACAATACTTTTTATCGATGAACGTATTCACCGCCCCAGAGTCTAACAAGGCTCGTAAAGTCCTTGTCCTCCATTGTTCTCTACTCTGGTAGGTGATGGCTACAAGGGGGGAGAAGTCCCCTGCACATGTCAGCGAACTCTTTTCTGTAGGGATTTTGTTAGCAAATAACGATGAAGAGAAAGTATAGTCCAACAGGGAATCAAGCATGCTATTATTTGAGTCCAGCGCCGAGCTCCGAGATGGAGACCCCCTTTCGGACTTTGAACAACCTGTTATTAAATACGTGAGCGCTGAGCTAATAGTACATACTGGGAAGTCTTCTTTGCAGCAAGGTGTCAACTCCTTGGTTTCCATCTCCTGGAGTGGCACTGTCGCCGGCTCTTCTGTTCCCGCCGAGGGGGGCTGGATTTCTCCGGAGGGAAAATCCCTCTCTGGCTGGCCTACGGAGCTTTCGCTCTTGAGACCACACGCAGAAGCCTTTCCCAAGGGTATCCCAGTTGAGCTTTTACTTGTTCTTAGAGATTTACTGGTTGCCTCGGAGCGTCTACCGTTACTACTCGAAGAGTCCCTATTACAACTCACTGCAGTAGAACTACAGTCCGAATTTACATGTGATAGTACTTGATAAATATTACTCAGCTGACTATCATAGCCGAGTAGCCAATCGAAAACTATTTTTTCTTTTTTGTCCTTTTCTAATTTTTTCTTATTTTGAGGTCCATGTCCGCTGAACACCCTACCGTTCAGGGACTGCCTCCTTTTAAAGACTTCGTGGCTTTAGCTTTCGCCTCTGCCATAAAAACATCGAGCCAATAGGCCCAAGCCTCTTCTCCCATGTAAGCCTGCTTACTTGAGATGCTGGGGGGCACCTGTACTTGCGCTGCTGTCGCCTGTACTTGCGGCAACTGCACCTCCCTAACCTGCTCGTAGGTGCCCGTATCCTCGTTGAGCACCCACGTCCCTATAGCCCTATTTTGAGCCCTGGGCGGGGCTGTACCTTGTGAAGGCCGCGGCCTTCGGTTGGGGTTTAGTGGGCAATCCCACTTAATGTGTCCGGGTTTCCCACACCTGAAACACGTTCTTTTTTCGACACCGGTTTGCACCGCGTCGACCTCCATCGGGGCTCCTTTCCCCGGCTGAGTGCCGGTTTGCGTAAAGCAGGGTGGCTGCCCCCTTGGTCCCTGAACCCATGGTTTCTGGAACCGTCTTTGTTGTGGCTGTTGGCCACCATGGCCAAAGTTCATACCGCGTTCTATTGCGGCACTTTCGAAAGCTCATCCTACTCTCCTGTAGGCGGCTATCAAGCTCTGCAGCCTTTCTTCGTTGGCTGGAGCGTTCATATGAACCTGTAAATATATACGGGGGTCCACTCCCGTTTTAAGCAAATTGATTGCGTGGTGCTCCTCCACGTTGGCCTCTCTTGACAGAACGTCGAACCTTTGCAAAAAAGCGTCAACCGGAACGCTATTCTGCTTGAGGTTTTGAAGAGTCCTCAAACTCTCGTGGGCGAGCACATCTATCTGGAAATGCTCTCTTATGTCAGCGATTAAAAACTGCCAACTTGGCCAGGCATCATCTCCCCGGCGTTGTCCTTGCTGGTCTACTGCTTCTTCATCTTCGCAATACTCCTCCAGCCAGAGTCTTGCGTAGGCGGCCGCTTTTCCCTTCATATGGGAGAGGACGGCCACCGTCCTCAACTTGTCTGAGTCCCACTTTTGGAGCGAGACCCAGACCTTGATAGATGCGATCCAGTTCCTAAACTTGGATCGCTCACCTTCCCAATCTCCTGGGTCGGCGACTTTCTTCGTAATGGAGGCGCTTTCCCTCTGTCGGTCTTGTAAGAAGGCAGCTAAAAGCTCCTTCAGATCGTTGGCCTCAAAGGCCATCTTGGTGGGGTCGGATGTAGAGGAAGGGGATAGTTTTAATCAGGAAAAAAGATCTTCTAGGGGTTCCACTTTGTAGTTTCGTCCTTACTGCACACTATCTTCCAAGTGTGCTCTGGGGACTCGACAGACAAAGGGTCTGAAAAAGTATTTTTTCGATCGCAGGTAATAACGTCTGCGTCGAAACGATGGATAACAGATCTTCTTCGGCTGTCCTTTAACCAAAGAAGTACTACACATAAACTATTTTTAGAGCTAATACGGATGCTCTATCTCCCTGGCCGCAGGGGACTAACGAAACGATATAAGCTCAGCCCAGCAACTTCCGCGAGAGATTACTGGTCGCTCTTCACAAACTAGGCACGACCCTAGCGTGGACTATCAACCCACAATGGGGCGACTTTGAAAATGTATAAATGTAGACTAGCACGACAATGTTCTGTGCTTCCTAGGCACTCTCCTAAAGGCGTCGGGGGAACAAGCAAATGAAAACGGGAAACTCCCCGGACGAGGCCCTATTCTCTGGGCAGCGAAAAGACCTGTTCACGAGGTGTCACTCATATAACCGTCAAGTGGTTATCAGCTCTCGTTCCCTTGACCCTGGGACCCAGGTAGTGTATCAAGCTTTGACCAAGTGTTATGCCCTTGCGAACACACCACTAGCCGAGCCCGTTGCAGTGTACACCAGCTACTGGCGAGGATAGAAAAGAGGAAAAAGGAACAGATAAGAGCTGAAGCACACCAATCAAAGGTTTTAACCCTAATGACAAGTGGTCAAAGCTGGGGATGCCAGCGATGAACACAAGCCTTTATATATTGTACAAGAGTGTGCACAGACCAAGCAGTGCGTGTGACTAATTACTATACAAGTACATAGTGTTCTCATGGAGGCAGTGTAGAATGGAAGAGAAGCAACGGAGATTAAATAGGTGTGTAAACCATGAGGCATGATGTTATAGTCTAGACCTGGGTCATGTGCATGCTCCCACGATCACATGCACTGGTCACGTGACTTTTGAAAAGAGAAATCAAAAGTGAAAAGTTAGGTGGAGAAATAAGGGTTCATAACACAAACTGTCTCTTTTCTCCCCAGATAACCCCCTTGACCACTATGTTGATGATGATGAAACCCACCTCACTCAAGATCAGTGCCCCAGATGCCTTTGATGGCACAATTATAAAGCTGAATTCTTCCTCTTCACTGTAAAGACTTATCTTTTGATTATAAAGGCAGTCTATGATGATGACAACAAGAATGTTGCTTATGCCCTCTCTTATATGAAGGAAGGCATTGCTCTTCAATGGGAAACATGATATCAGGCTGATTGCCTGCACAAGAAGACCCCATCCTTTGAAATGTTTGCATAATTTGAAGATAAATACAAAGAAACCTTTGAATATACAAATACTCAAGCCAATGCCATTGCAAAAATGGCAATGCTTACAATAACTCACCCCAGATGCAAGAAGTGATTCCCCTCAACAAATACATCGCCAACTTTAGAACCTATGCCTCATGCAGCAAAATCATGGAAAACACTGCTGATTGAATTCTTTTCTCATGGACTTAGACCTGCTCTTGTTCACAGAATTCTTAGGATGGATACTCCCCCCACAACCATCGATGAATGGTATAAAAAAGCCCTGTACTTCCAGGCATCCTATAAATGACTCCAGGTCTTTTCAGCCTGAACCTTGACCTTGACTGGCAACAATAGAAACAGTCAACCAATCCCGATTTACACCCCCCAAAACAAAACTTGCAACCCCAATGCCATGGACATTGACCATGTTGAACTCTCCCACAAAGAATGAGAAGACCATATCAGATCCAGCAAATGTTTCATCTGCCATAAACATGAACATCTTGCCCAAGACTGTCCAGACAAGAACAAGACCTTCAGCCAACCTCAGAAGAAGAAAAAGAATTTAGTAAAAGTTGCAAGGTGAGTTGAGAAGAAAGAGAAGTCTTCTTCAGAAGATTACAGAGATGAAGCAGATGCTGAAGAAAGCGATGATGAAGATGCCATAAATGTGGCCTGCATTACCACCCAACGAAAATGTCCAGGTTTTTAGATGGGAGGACCCAACAAACACAAGTCCCTTCCTGAATCTCCTGTACACCTGTAATTGTAGCTGAATTGAATAAATGAGCCTTTCATGTCCCAATTCAGTTTTACCTCCCAAACCGCACAAAACAAAATGTTGAAATCTTTGCCCTCATTAATAGCAGAGCTGAAGCTTTGTGCCTAGACTGGCACTTTGTCAAGAAAAACCATCTTCCAGTCAAACAACTAGACCACCTGATCAAAATTCAGAATGTCGATGCCATCAAGAACAAGAAAAGCAACATCAAATTCCAGACAACCCTATACTTCAGACTTAATGGAGTCATCCAGAAAACATGCTTTTACATTATGCACTGTGGAAAACAAAACATAATCCTCAGACTTCCCTGGTTGTGGTCCACCAATCCAACCATCAACTGGAGGAAGCACACTGTCTCCATCTCTGATTCCCTCAATCTTTCCCCTGAACTTTATGCACATTGCTCTTCTTCTCGAAACACACACCCCCAATGGAAACCTATGAGAATATCCACCACCTACAGTGTGGATTGGGTCAAGACAAAGAAGGTTTATGCCTTCTGTGGCTACTATCACCATGATGATGTAGCCTTATGAAATCTACAAAGTGACTCTGCCAAAGAGAAAGCTTGATTCAACAAACTCACCAAGCTCCCTCAATACTGAAGAGCCAAGGCCATCTGCACCTATATCAAAGCTACACAACTAGCAGAAGAAGTGGAAAAGAAGAAGGAGAAGACAGTCCTTCCTGAAGAATACAAAGACTTCAAAACGATATTTGAAAAGAAGGCCACTGATCATGTCCCTCCTTCACAATCCTATGACCATATAATCAATCTGGACCACTCTTTTGTTCCAAAAGTTGCCAAGATTTACCCCCTCACCCCAGCAGAAAGGAAAGTGATGGAAGGTTTTATTGAAAAAAACCTTTGAACAGAACATATTCACCTTTTGAAGTCGCCCCAGGCATTTCCCTTCTTCTTTGTTAAGAAGAAAAATGGCAGTCTGTGTCCCTGCCAAGATTACCAATATATTAATGAACACATGATTAAAGCCACTTATCATCTTCCCCTCATCTCCAACCTTATTAATAAGCTAAAGGACATGAACATATATACAAAGTTCAATGTATAATGGGGATATAACAACATTCAAATCAAAGATGGTGACCAATGGAAGGTGGTCTTTGTTACTCATAAAGGCCTCTATGAACCCAATGTTGTGTTCTTTGAACTCTTGAATTCCCCCCCAACATTCCAGTGATTCATGAATGACTTGTTCTGAGATATGATAGCCAAAGGATGGCTAGTTATTTGCATGGACAACCTCCTCATCTTCTCCCCTGATAAGGACACCCACAAGGAAAAAACCAGATGCATCTTAGCATGCATGAAAGAACTGGATCATTGCTTGAAATTTGAAAAGTGTCACTTCAATTGCACCAAAGTAGAGTATCATGGCATGATCATCAAGAAGGGACAGGTTGCTATGGACCCAATTAAGGTGAAAGGAATCGCTAACTGGCCAACCCCTTCAAAGGTCAAAGATGTTCACTCCTTCTTGGGGTTCGCAAACTGTTACAGACAATTTGTTCCCTATTACTCCAACCTTGCCTGATTATCAGGATCACTCTAGCAAAGTGCTGAGGCCTAAAATGATAAATTCCAAACATAAGGAAAAGAGGTACATAGTACACTACTGACTACTTATATATTACAAGACTATGTGCACAGACCATCTTAGGGTAGGCATGGAATATGCTGGAAGGTTCTATGGTAAAGGGTATGGTGTCACTGATAAGATGGTGGCTGTGTGATAAGATAAGATAAGATAAAGGGAAGGATAATATCGTATGGTACAAATATGAGGAAAGGAAAATAGAGTTCTGACATTACCCCCTTTTCAAGGCTGTTGCTCCAAAACAGCAGGGATCTTGAATAAATATGAAGGGAGTTTTACAAGCGAGGCGGCATAGGCTTTGAAAGGGGGATCATTAAACAAAGTGTTTTTTCTGACACAAAGGAGGCAGTTACAATTGTCTGAGGCAGCTATGATAGCTTGGTGAACTGCATTGGGATTTTTCTTAAAATACTTCTTTAGCGCGTCTTTGGCATGCATAAGATGTTTTTTAGGTTCCCATGTATGATCTTCACATGGATAGCCTTTCCACTGTACAAGGTATTTAATTCATCCTTATTGTGAACGAGTGTCAATGATGTACTCGACTTCATATTCCTCAGTGTGTTTGACTACGACTGGTGGCGGAGGTGCGGGTTTGGCTTAAGATGGGTATTTTCCATCCGTATAAGGCCAAAGGTAGGATTCATGGAAGACAGGATGGATTCCTTGCCATGTCTTCGGGAGTTCTAGTTCATAAGCTGCTGGGCCAACTTTCTTGAGGACTTTAAATGGTCCATAGCGCTTATCCTCAAGCTTCTTGGTAGGTCGGTCAGAGCGAATGTGTTTCCTGTCAATGAGGACCTTGTCTCCTGCCTTATAGGGAGTAGGAGTATGCGCCGTTCGGTCATAGTATTTTTTCATATTGATGGCGGCCTTTTCCAAAGTGGCTTTGGCCTATGCTTGTGCTTTTTTCATCTGAGACACGAACTTGTGAGCTTCTTCACTCTTTGTGTTCCATTTGTCATCAACTGTGATCAGCAGCTGCTGCCCATAGTTAAGTAAAAAGGGCAATGATCGAGTTATGCTGCTTGTCTTTTGGTTATGTGCAAACTCGGCGAGAGCAAGCCATTCAAGCCAATCGTTTTGATGATGGTTCATGTAAAGGTGAAGGTACAACTCCACTTCGGAGTTGATCCGTTCAGTCTGACTGTTGGTCTGTGGATGATAGGCGGTAGAGGGGTTTCCTTTGATATGGAGTAATTTATATAGATTGGTCATGAATGCCAACACAAATTGTGATCCATGGTCTGAGATTACTTTCTTGGGAGTGCTGTGGAGCTTACAGTGGCTCAAATAAGTGTCCCAATGTTTGGCCATTTTGGAAAGACTTGACATTTGCAAAAGAACAAAAATATATCAGCTCTGACCCTTGCAGGGTCATTAATAGCCCTAACTCCTACCATGCAAATGAGCCTTTAGTTATGTGATTTGGTTGCCATGGCACTGAGATATAACATTTTCAAAATGACATGTCATTGGGACACTTATTTGACCATGATGTTATCAGTGATCTTTTGGTAAATAACATAATGTTCTGATGGA
>JBBPQW010001012.1:0-10930 GCA_038092695.1 Boletus rubropictus | reverse complement strand
CCCAAATGGTAGACGTCGTGGCTGCAACCACAGATGGGGAGGCTTCGGCAAGAGCACCCGCCCAGCGCTTTACGCGTGTGCCTGGTTCTGTGATCAACCGTCACATAGATTATGAAGGACTGGTCATTCCAATCCACCCGGATGTCCAGTGGCAAAACCCCTCGTTCCCGGACACAATCTGCAAGCACCAGGTTGGTAAAAAGAAACCAGTTCCCCGGACGGCCAGATTCCTCGTTGCGGCAAAGCTGTCACTTCCCTATGACTCACATCTGAGGCGGGAAGCCAGCAATTATGTCAAATTTCCCGCTCACTTCTTTCAGCACTGGTCCGGGTACAATGTCGTGCCACCTCTCCACGATCCAATACCTGTCGACGCGCTCGTGCCACAGTTCTTTGGGTACTATACACCAGTTGATCCATATGCTTCGGATAAGTTTTGCAGTCCCATTTTACTCATCGAACACTGTGGTAAACCGGTCTGCGTTAGCGAGTTATCAACCGACGATCGACACGAGTGCACTGGGCTGTTGTTCCGCTTTCACTCTGCAGGGTGGCTCCACGGGTCGTTTGCTGAGCGCAATATACTCATGCAAGACCGTCATCCAGTGTGCAGTCCTTTAGAAGAAGAGGAAAAACGTGAGACATCCCACCGACACCGACGCTATAGCTTCCGATTGGTTGATTTTGGTCGATCGGAGGAACGCCTAAACGGGACGGAAGCATGCATCGAACAGAATAAGGGGAGGAAGCTGTTTTGTCTCCTTTGATTTGGTGGGTCATCTCTCTCACCGCGGAGGAAGGGTGTGGCTCTGATTGGTCTCTCGTTGGCTTTCGTTCTCACTTTGTAGCCATGTCTGATTTTTGGTTGTCCTCGAAGGCATTCGGTTCATGACCAATGTTTGTGTTACCATCCACATCATACTACATACCTAGTTTGTGAATAGTTGTGTTGTAATGATAGTTCCACTCTAGGCGACTCCTTCCACTGCTAGAAATGAAGCATCCGTCGGTGCAACTGGTCGATTAAAGTCCTCCGGTCACGGACTCCGTAATCCAATTCAATAGGATCGAGGCATAAAATGTCACCACACGAAGCGCGTAGAGCCTGGGCAATGTAAGGATCATAAATAGATTGATAGTCAATTGTCAGGAGGAAGGTATAGGTGAATGGGTGTTATTACGCTGGGCTTGCTATCTACCGAACCCCGGTAGGGATTGCGAGCAGGCCAAAAAAATTGTCCGGGCGTCTTATGAGGGTGTCCGCAACATCCTTGTGAACTCCGACAGCGAACAGGGAGGTACAGTAGGGAGTTTCCAGACCGGAACGGAGCATATCACTCAGCGTGATGCGCTGATCTATCTTGCGGTGCTGGTCACTGCGGAAACGGAAGATAACCATTAAGTATACGACTCACGCCCGGTCACACACACTGAAGATTGTGGACACTTGTCGCTATAAAACTGCGATTGTCGTCAAGATTAGATGAAGAATGCTGGTCGTGCAATTGGGACGGTCAAAACTTAGTTGCAGCATCATTTTGGCGCAGGTGGGCTTCTTTGATCATTTCAGCCCCGGATTGAGTAGCCTTCAAACGAGGTTACATCAGGTTCGATGCCATCAATTTCGTTTCCGCAGCGAGTGCTGCGCTGACTTGGCAAACTAACAACATCCCGGGGCTGGTCGCGATGCTTGCTCATTCGACTCGCTTTGTTTCCCGGATTGCTATTAGTCGATGTACGACTATATATAAGATCCTTCCTCACCCTGTTTTGATAGTAACTTCAATATTCACGCAGTGAAATGACTTCCATCGGTACTCTCTGGGGCGACGTTCGCCAGCGTCAGTCCAAAGTCGTACGTTCATAGCTCACCTGCGACGTCAGACCACAGCTAACTTTTACTCTTTCGCTACAGATCCTCAGCGTTGCAGCCATCAACGACTTCGAGCTCCAACAACCTCAGTGGTCGTTCATGAACAAACCCCCGGAATTTACGGCCAAGTTTCCCTATGGGAAGATTCCTACCTTCCAGGAAACGGATGGGTTCAAACTGATCGAAGGCACCACGATTGCCCGTTATTGTGAGTGACCTGGGATTTAATTGAACCTCGGTTATCATGGGTTCACCTGTTCTAGTGAGCAGCGTTGGGACCAAAGTTAACCTGTTGGGTTCAAATGCACATGAAGCCGCGATTGTCGATCAATGGGTACACTTTGCAGAGCACGAGATTGGCGTACCCACTCAGAACATCGCGGGTATGATATACGGCTACCAGGGACCTTTCAATCTCGAGGTAAGGACTAAAGCCGTTATCGATATCGGTTCAGATGTCTAAAGCACCCAATAAAGATTATCGATAACAATGCTGAGCGACTTGCTCGTTCCCTCACCTATCTCGAGTCGCATCTTGCAGCGCGCCCATCTGGCTACGTGGCACTGGACACTCTCACCCTCGCCGATTTTGTTCTGGCTGGCGTCATGTTTGCTGCGGCGAGTACTTCGCTTGGATCTGCAGAACGTGCGCAGTACCCACACGTTTTTGCTCATTATGCAAAGGTGACCGCAGATACGAGAGTAAAACAGTACTGGGGAACGGAGGAGTTTGTGGACGTCCGAATTACCGAACATAAGACGATGAAAATCTCCTAAGATCAATGATCTGTCGTTTTATAGGCATGTCGTGTGACACAGAGGGACGTCTCTGAAATATTAGAATAAATAGCCCCTGACAGAAGATCCGTAATGAAACGCGTGACCTAACGCGTACTGGAGCTGTGTCACGTGTGTCAGAGACTCCTTTTGCCCGTCGTCGAAGCTCGCTTGTCTGCTCTACACATTTACACGGGCAGATACCATCTTCATTGGCGTCCTTGAGCCATGTCGACTCTCAACAAGCTTTCCATCAGAGGGATACGTTCCTTTGACGACAAACAGGTCTCTGTCATCGAGTTCTTCTCTCCCGTCACTGTCATTGTAGGACACAACGGGAGCGGTAAGACGACCATCATCGAGTGTCTCAAATATGCCACGACGGGCGATCAGCCACCCAACACACGCGGTGGTGCTTTCATACACGACCCGAAGATGGCGAACGAGAAAGAGGTCAAGGCGCAGGTCAAGTTGCGGTTTCATGCTGCAAACGGGCAACGAATGCTCGTCGTGAGGAATCTGTCTGTGACTGCGAAGAAGACGGGGATGACGATGAAGACGCTGGAGAGCATCCTCGGTTTGGCTGACAGTAACACCGAGAAGGGAGGCAGGGTGGGTGGCTTTCTTTCCTTGTCCGATCTGGCACGCAGCGTTGACCAGATGATGTTCAGAGAGGGGTGATCTCGACAAAGTGCGCCGAGTTGGACGCTGAGATTCCGCATTTGTTGGGTGTCTCCAAGTCAGTGCTCGAGAACGTCATTTTCTGTCATCAGGAAGATTCGTGGTGGCCGCTCGCTGAACCTGCTGCCCTGAAGAAGAAATTTGACGATATTTTCGAGGCGACGAGGTATGTGTAGTCAATCCGTGTCCTCATTTTTGCGACCGTTTTCCATGTGTAAACAACGTTCTTTGTAGGTACACTAAGGCGCTTGACTCTATCAAAGCACTTCGCAAAGATCGTGTCGCAGATCTCAAGGCAGACAAAGAACGTTTAGAGTCTCTCTCAAAGGAGAAAGCCCACGCAGACAAACTCCGCGCACGTGTAGTCGATCTCAACAATGCCATCACTTCCAAACAGCTTCAATACGAGGAATGCAAAGGACAATACGAGGAACTCGTCAAGAACAATGCGCGCTTCTACGAGTCTGCAACCAAGTTCCGGGAGCTGTATGTCAAAGTAGAGAACCTGCAACAGAAGAAGGAACATTATCAACAGGAACTCTCGGAAGCTCGGGAAACTGTCCAGGAGATCGAAGGTATTTAGTACTGGTTCACGGGGTAGAACGACAACTGAAATACCATCCTGGATAGGTTCCGACGAGGAGCTACAGTCTCGTTTGAGAAATTTTGACGAGAACATTGCAAAGCAGAAGCGAAACCGAAACAGGCACGAATCAGAACGACAGGATCTTGAAGACGAGCTTACAAGAGCGCGCCGTACGCACGTCGAGCTCGTCAACGAACATGGAGAGTTGGCTGCGGAGGCCAAGGCACGAATCCATTTGTCGTACAATGGTGTCTCCCCTAACAATTGTGCATTATTCACAGGCACACGACCGTCGCTTGATTGAACGCGAAGACCTCATTCGAGAGATCAGCGACAAGTATAACCTCAAAGGATACACCCATAGTCCTCTCGAGCGCGAAAAGGTCAACGAGTTCATCTATCGGCTGGGTGATCTTCAGCGCAGGCAACGTTCCGAGGGTGAGAAGCTCCAGAGCGATATCCGCGCCAAGAACGACGAATTCAACCGCAAATCGAGGCGGCTTCACACGGAATTGGAAAGCTTAAAGATGCAGCGGGGTAATACTCGAGAGCAGATTGTTGGTCCTATTATCACCTCTGCCGCTTGCGGCCGCTGACCCTGTCTCGTGATAGAGAGAGAGACAAGAGGCGATATCCAAGGCGGAGATGGCGGTCGAGACGATGCACGGATTGGCTTCGGAACTGCGGACCTTGTCTGGGGACATCGAAGAGAAAAAGCTGCGGCTCGAAAAGGTCAAAAAGGACATCAAGGAGGGCAACTTTGAGGAGCGATTGAGCGACCGAGCCTCCAAGGCGAGAGTGATGGAGGATAAACGGGACAGTCTGAATGCAGAGCTCAGGAGGCTGAGTCTGCAGGCGGATGCAAGAGCAAGGCTGGGCCTGAAGCGGTCGGAAGTGAGGAGCCGGACGCTCGAAGTCAAGAACACGTGCGTAAGCTTTCCGAGTGGTGTTGGGGGCGATTTGAATTGGGATGATACAGGCTTGAGATGTGTAATCCCAAGTTCAGGAAGCTGGTTGGCAAGGACGTCCACGTGGAGAATATGGAGCGCGAGACTGACCGCATTTCAAGGTCTGTGTTGGCGTGTCATTTCGTGTGTCCTGTGCCAATTACGCGTGGATGCAGGGATAAAGAACACGAACTCGCAGAAGCGGAGAGTGATTTGACAAATGTCAACAAGGCGTTGCAAGCAGCCGAGACGACGCTCTCGCAAGCGAAGTTGCAGCTCAACACCAAGCGGGACGAGCTCAAACGTATGTTCTTGTCAGTTTACTCGACTCGTTCGTTTACACAGCGATCACGTAGACTTTGAGAGAGTGTTAAAGGAAGGTATCGTGGGGGGTGATCCCTTGAACGATGCGCTAGAAGAAGCACGACGGAATGTTGCTGAAATCACCAGGTATACGCTCCACCTTTTCCGTTTTTCATTGGACTGACTCTTGTATACGCGCTCCCAAATAGCGAGACGAGCGGCAAAGCTGGCATGGTAGAAGTGTACCAGACGTTTCTAAAAGTCGGTAAGGCGAAGAAAACGTGTCAAGCCTGCAATCGGCACATGGACGACAGAGAGCTCGCCGTGTTTGAGAAATATGTACGTGGTGGTTAGTTGAAGTTACGAAGTTGACCTTTTTTTAAAATTGTCGTGTGTAGCTCAAGGAGCAAATCAGGAGGAACTCTCCCGAGGTCATCGAAAACGAGTCTAACCAACTCAATGAATGGCAGAAGGAATTGTCACGACTGGAAGGTTTCTTGCCGTACCAGGCGTCGAGGGACCGAGTGAAGGACGGCGAAATTCCGGCGCTGGAAAGACAGATCAAGACTGCCGAGGCCGAGATCCCTCGTGCGAGCGAGCAATCTGAACAGGTGTGTGAAACATGGTCTCCACTCGCTGGGTAAGCTTCGCAAAGCTCAAACTGGCGCGCTTGTCCAGGGTTTTCAAAGGGTCAACGATATCAAGAAGGACACCCGGGATATCACCACCCTGAAGCAACATGCTGCGGCCATCACGAAGAACCAGTCTGAAATTGAACGTCTTAAAGCCGAGATTGCAAATTTGGAAGAGGAGCTTAGTTCAACCGGCAGTTCCAAGGCCGCAGACGATGTCCAGACTGAGTTAGACGCGCTCACGTCTCAAGTGTGAGTGACTCGCGTCGGAGGCTATGTATGACTATTGATAGCCAAACCTAACAGGCGTGCGAACGATCGAGAGCGACAGGCGATCATGACCGAGCGCGATCGGCAGAACTCGTCTCTACGGACGTATGAAGGCGACCTTCATGCTATGGAGAAAAAAGAGAACACGCTCTCGAATCAGATCCGGGACAAGGATATGATGGAGACACGGATCATTGCGATGACGAATGAGATTAGTGCGCTCAGCGCCAAATTAAAGGTTTCATTTGTCATCTGTCATATCTGACACGTGCTGAACCTTTCAATTTTGTAGGAACTGGACGGGAAACTTGTTGAGGCGCGAGGACCTATTGAACGTCTTCAACAGGAGGAGCAACAGAACCAGGCGGAGTCGAACATGAAGATGGTCGAGGCACAAAGGTCGATGCAGGAGATGAACATGAGTGTCGATAAGCTCGATAACATCAACAAGGTCGTCGATCGGTGAGTCACTTGTCCCTGACCGCTTTATCGACTAAGCGAATTCCGGCGGCGAACTAGTTACGTCCGAGAGAAACGTGCACAACTATTGGTAGACTGCGCTGGCAAGGTTGAGCGCTATGAAGGTGAGATTACGGGACTCGGAATCAAGATAGAAAACTTGCGTGAGACGGTCGTCAAGATCGACCGGGAGATCAACGAAAGCGGGAGTTCGATTTCGAGGTTGCGTGACAACATTCGGATGAGAAGGGTGGCGAAGGATATTGAGGCTACGCAAGCCGAGATCGACTCGTACGACATGGAAGGGGCTGCCAAGGCGAAGCGGAACTTTGAAGATCGTTATCAGGTTGAGAAGCAACGGGAGACGGAGATACAGAGCAAGGTGAGTCTGAGGTATTCTTCTCATGACGCCCATATTGTGCACCTGACTGTCGGGGGTCTTCAAGTATGCTCACATTGGTGGTGAGATAAGCTCTCATGGGGAGACGTTGAGACAAGTAGAGAAAGACCTGCGGGAGTATGAGGGTATTAACAAGCGACATGCTGATCAGTTGGTCAAAGTCAAGGTAGGCTTCGATGGTGATTGTGATGTGGCGCTAAGCACGAACGTGAATAGATGTCGGACATGGCAAACAATGATTTGGAAAAGTACGCAAAAGCGTTGGACAGGTGAGATGGTCTAGCTCGAACGATACGCGGTGCTGATGTGTGCCAGTGCGATCATGAAGTATCACAGTTTGAAGATGGAGGAAGTGAACGATACGATGCGGCATCTTTGGAACAAGACGTATCAGGGAACAGGTGTGGGAATACGAACCGAGTCCGAATAGGTCGCTAACGAGATTGGGTAGACATCGATGGGATCAAGATAGGGTCCGATGTGGAAGGCGGAGCTTCGAAACGGTCATACAATTATCGGGTGGGGTTCTTTTGACGACGTACACGGAGACAGTTGCTGAGCATCGTTAGGTTGTTATGACGAAGGACCAGGTTGAGATGGATATGCGAGGACGATGTTCCGCTGGACAAAAGATGCTCGCTTCGATTATCATTCGGCTCGCGCTCTCGGACTCATTTGGGCAGAATTGCGGGATACTGGCGCTGGACGAGCCCACGAACGCGCTCGACATCGAGAATATTGATGCGCTGGCAGAGAGCCTGGTTGAGTAAGTGCGGCGATTCGAATGTGACGGCGGCTAAGCAGCGATGATTGGACAGCATCATTAACGAACGTAAGAACCGGTCGAATTTCCAACTGATCATCATCACGCATGATGAGAATTTCCTGCGGAAGCTGGGCCAAAGCGACGTGATGGAGTATTACTGGTAAGGCGATGCTCTGCTACTGGCGTTGTCTCATCCCGTTGTCAGGCGTGTCTCGCGGGATGCGCGACAAAAGTCGGTCATCGAGCGGCAGAGGTTGCGATAGACACGTCATGTGTAAAAACATTTTTCTGCAAAAGTGATCTTTTTGACCTTTTTTTTGAGATTTCCGGCGAGACGGCATGACGGCGACGGTCAGGTGGTCATGATGATGTGTCGAGCTCCAATCTCAATCGCGTCCAGCATGTCCAAACGCGGACGGCTGCTCGAACTCGGCGAACTTTAGGCAGGCGCATGTCCCTTCTGGAGCCGAGCTATGGTCAGTTTATCTTGTACTTCCACTCGGCTCCTCGAAGCCTCAAGGCCACCCTCTCCTTTCCTCTTCCGATGGCTCAGCCTCCGCCGTCAAGACTCTCCCTCAGAGGCCTCCTTTCCCTACCGGTCAGTCCCCCCTACTTGTCCCCGTCACACGTCCTCCCGACCCGCTCTGCCCCAGTATCGCCTCTGCAACCCGCCCCCTGCCGTAGGCAAGGTCCGCTCGTGCAGCTTCACCCCCGTCCTTGATGTCCGTCTCGACGATGTGCTCGCCCGTCGCCACCTCCCCCCGATAGGCCTCAAGGACCTGGAAGAATACCTCCTCTACGTCGAGCATACCCCCGAGAACCTGTACTTCATTCTCTGGCTCAACGACTACACCGCCCGTTATCACGCCTGGGCCCAACGCGAGAAAACGTCCCTCGTCAGAAAAAAGGACGGGTTGGCGTCAAAAACACAGCGCCAAAAGTTTCCTCTCCCCCCCACCCCCGACCCCTCCCTCGCCATGTTTTATCTTCGTGCGAAACAGACCTTTTTTACCCCCAATGGCGAGTATGAGCTCAATATTCCCTCTGATGTCCTCGCACCCTTTCATTCCCAGTCATTGCATATCCATCCACATGATCAATCCCGGTCCCCTCTATGGCATTCGCAGAGCATCCATCCTGACCCTGCCGTGTTCTCCGAAGTAGCGATCGAGGCTCGCAATATGCTCAACGAGTCGCTCCGTCGTTTTGTCCGTGCTGCGTATACCAACGTGGGGTCGGGAAGAGCAGTATGTGGTATCATTGCTGGTTGTTTCCTCACCGTCGTTGCCGGTTTTCTTCCTCTGCTGTTGACGACCGCTCGTTGGAATGTTGGTCCGCACGGTCGTCTAATTCGTTTGACTGCCGTGCCAGGGCTATGGTTTGGTTTGACAGTTTTGATCTCCAGTCTGCAAGGAGTAAGTAAGACGTACGTTAGTGGTAGCGGTATGACCAAGGGGCTGAGCATCATTCTCAGATCTGCCTCATGGTTTATCTTTTTGGTGACCTTCGGCAACTTCGCAAGTTCGAACTCACTCGACCGACGATATCGCGACCAATTCCGATGTCTATTTCTCCTCCCACCCCTTCCATGGCCACACGCCCTCATGGTCAATCCCTCTTTGTACCCTCTCGTAGTGCGCCCCTCCCAGGGAAGAACACGAGCACGGGAGCGGTATCCTCCCTGGATTCGCCAGTCTCTTTCGTTGCATCTACGCAACCATATGCGCAATTCTCTGACGCGAGTCTACATAGAACGTCCTGCGAATCCTGCGAATCGGAGGTGCGTTCGTCGGTAGCATGCAACGAAATTGATGTTTCGCCTGCATTTTTCGACGACGTTCCTGCGCCAGAGGGTCCTGCCACGGCGTCGTGCCTACACCGACCTGAATACCGCCATATATCGCCTCCCGCTCTCGCATATCTGGAGCCTGCTCATGTACGGCCAACCAAATTGTCAATGTCAGGGTCCATCGCTGGCTCCCCTACCGCGGTGGATCCGAGTCAGGGAACGTGGAGTCCTCAGACGAGTACGAAAGGCGAGTTCGGCCCTACGGCTGGTTTCATTCCAAACGATTATTGTAACATCAGCACGAGTAACCTGAGCGACATGTCGAGATCGCTACGCAGTCAAAGGAGCGCCCATTATTTCGACTTTGACCTGTTGCCGACAAATAGGGCCGGCCAACTTCGTCACAGTTCAAGTGGGAGTTGGGGTGATGCATCCTTGCCAACGGGGCGCACGAACAGGAACGTAGCGCCGTTGTCCTCGATCGTTGTGGATTCGTCGAGTCCGCCCATGGCATCGTTACCCGGCGTTGGCCCCTTCCTCGGACGCGCACAATATAAATGCAACCAACACACGTCACCAGCGTACAAGACCTCACTCCCCGACAGTGGCACACCCAGCCTATCATCAACGAGCAGTTCACCAAAACGGTTCTGGTTTACCACCTTGATACCGTCGTTTACGCGGGGTGTACCTGCTTTTGCTGCACCGTTGACGCAGGTACAGTCGCAGGTGGTGAAACGTGCACAATGGGAGGTAGTCACGCGGGCTGGGTGTGTGGCGGCGGTGATTGTGGGTGTGGTGACGGGTGTCACTGTGGGCATGGTGCCTTAGTGCCTGTTTTTTTTTTTTTTTCCCGCTGGATCGTTACATTTCTCTTCCTGCACGGCCCCGACTAGATTCGAGATGCTGTGTCATTTAGGGTTCAGGTAGTGGCGTCGTATGCACTCCTTTTTTCTTTCGCCTTTCATCCCGGGCATGTCCCCGGGCGTGTGTGTGGCGGCGCGGCGTTCTCCCCTCGTTTTGGGTCGTCCGGTCTTTCCCAAGTCATTCGCTTGTACAGTAGTAGTCGTTCCCGTATTAGCAAGCTCGCGCCACTCTACTGCCAGCGATCGACCGCGGTACTTACCGACGTCACCTCAGCATGAAAGTGGACAGGCAAGCACTGGAAGCCCTTCTCGACGACATCATCGATTATGAGTTGAAGGAGGGAGGAAAGCTGAGCAAGCCAGAACGTCAATATTTATTCGCAAGTCGAAGAGTATTCGCGTCGGTCGACTCGTGATACTGAGCTTGGACAGATAGATGGTGCGCGGGATAGTACAGCGCTGCAGTAGTCGCATCCACCTTGCAAGCGTCGCATCCTTCTCGTTTCCGAGCCCTCCCGAGGGTGCCCAAGCCGTGTACAAGTGGCTGATAGGGGCGGCGGGACGAACGATAGAAGTTGGTG
>JBBPQW010001011.1:0-10936 GCA_038092695.1 Boletus rubropictus | reverse complement strand
GGGGTCGAGCGATTTGCGCAAAGTTCTTAACAAAGCGTCGGTAGAAGTTTAGGAAACCCAGGAAACCGCGTAGTTGCTTTCACGATTGAGGGACTGGCCAATCTTTGATGGCTTGTACCTTTTTGGGTTCCATTTTGACTTTGTCTTGGGATACAATGATCCCCAAGAACTCTGTTTCGCTGACCTCGAAATCGCACTTATCGTGTCGTAAATAGAGGTGTTCTCGTCTTAGAATCTCAAGGACTTCTTTGACGATCTCGCGATATTCTTCTATTGTTTTGGTGAAGATCATGATGTCATCGATATAGACAACCACGACTCCTTGGTCGATTAATTCTTTGAACAATGAATTCATCATTGTTTGAAAGGTCGCTGGTGAATTGGTCAATCCGAAGAACATTACAAGTGGTTCGAACAATCCTCTATTTGTACGAAAAGCCGCTTTCCATTCATCTCCTTCTTTCATCCTTACATTGTTGTACCCCCACCTTACATCGAATTTGGTGTAGTATTTGGCAGATTTGAGTTTATCTACCAATTCGTTAATGAGGGGTAACGGATATCGGTTGCGTATGGTAATCGCGTTTAGCTTCCAATAATCCTGAACGGGACGAAGTTGTCCGTCTTTCTTTTTTATAAAGAAGAAGGCGGAGGCAAAGGGACTTTTTGATGGGCGGATACGGCCACTCTTTAGGTTCTCCTCCAAGAAGTCGTCTAACTCCTTTTGTTCACCTGGTCCTAAGGGATAAGTTTTGCAGTTGACGGTGTGTTCTCCTGGTAAGAGCTCGACTGCGTGATCCCAAGGTCGTCTTGGTGGGAATTCGTCGAACGACTCTTTCGCAAAGACATCCGCAAATTTGTGTACATAGGAAGGTGACACCTCCTCCAATGTCTTCTTTTTCTTTGCGGTGAATTCCTTCGCTGCAATCTTGGTGGCAGTATTTCTAAATAGCCAATCGAGATTGAATTGGAAGAGTCTATCTCCTTCGGAGCGTTTGACCTCTTCGTGTTCCTCTTCCTCCTCCTCATCATCCATTAGCTTCGGTATGTGATCGTTTTCACACTGAAATTCGATCTTGCCCGTAGGCCAGTCAATTTGTGGGTTATGGATTCGGAGCCAATCGTGTCCGAGGAACATGGTATTCGTTCCGAGACTTGTAACAGATAGGGCAATTTTTTTGCTATGGTCGGCTATTTTTAATTCGACGACAGCATACTCAGTGATCTGCCCGGCTTTGTTGAGTGAGCCATCGGCATTATACACTCTCACTGGTATTGGAAGTTTATTTGTTTTAATTCCCTTCTCTGCTACGAACTCTTTGTCGATGGCAGAGCCTGTGCACCCTGAGTCAATTAATGCCTTAACATCGAGATCTTGTCCGTCATCGGTGTGGATCACGACGGGAATCTCAAGCGAATTTTTGTGTCTCCTTTGCTCTGATGCTTCCTTATGTTTTGGCTTTCTTTGTAGATCTCTTAGGTACAGGTCTAGCTCGCTCTCTGACAATTTTCGGAAGTCTCGTACGAGTTCTTTTGTTACCTCAAGACGTCTCTCGTGGTGAACAAAGGATTTCAGGTGTTCTGCTGCCCTCTCTTCGCTATTGCGAATTTGGCATCGCATCCACCTTACTGTCCAGGGGTCAATGACATTTCGCCATTCGTGTCTGACTCGTTTTACACCGGTGCTTCCAAAGCCTTGTTTGCCTCTTTCGGTTACGTCTTCAAAGCGATCATATTCATAGACTACTGGGGTTTGGATTTTCTCTATTATTAACTGGGCGATTCGATCTCTGATGTTGACTTTGAAGTCTTTGTCTGAGTGGTTTACTAGGAGGATTTTAACCTCTCCTCGGTAATCTGAGTCGATCACTCCAGCTCTGGTGGCAATGGAGGCCTTTACTGCGAGTCCTGACCTTGGTGCTATACGGCCGTAATGGCCCTTCTCAATGGCGAAACTCATTTTGGTGTTTACTAGGGCTTGCCCTCTAGCTGGCACAATTGCATCCTCTCCGACGTACAGATCATACCCTGCCGCACCAGGGGATCCTCGCTTTGATAGAGGAATGGATCGATCGGTTCGGATGACTTCAAGAATTCCTCGTTCATTTTCCTTTTTTAATACTTCGAGGATCTCATCATCGGTCCGGGGGGTTTTCCTAGGTTTACCCAAAACCTTCTCTTCTTTTTCTCTTTTTAATATTTTTACTGTTGGGGTTTCAGCCTTTGACTCAGTTTCAATCGGTGTTTCGCATGGGAGCACAGCAAATCTATTGCTACTATCAAACATTGGTACTACTGGCGAATTACACTTGGAGATAACTTTGTCCTTGGGCAAGTTAGGGCGGCTGCTCCCTACTCGCCTCGAGTAAAACCCTATTCATCTGTCTCAATCTGCTTGATCGAGTTGGCTAGTTCCTCGTCCATCTGATAAAAAACTTTTACGCCTCTGAATACAGCGCATCACATCCTGCGCGGAGGGTTTTTCGGAGGGTGTTTGGCGCAGGGCCATTTATCTCCGCACTTGAAGCACAGTCCCTTGGATCGGGCTTCCCCAATATCCATAGGAATACCGCCTCCTCCAAATGTTCCTGTCGCGCTAGGATATGGTGTCAGAGTCTGCGAAGTTTTGGGCTGCTGCGGAGCCCGGGGTACATTGTCAGTTCGAATGGGGTTGGGACTGGTAGCCACGTTGGTCCTGTTCCGCCAGTTCGAATTAAATTGTGTCCTTGGAGGGTTGTACGTTTTATGTAGCTTCCTCGCTTGAATGGCTGCCTTTGCCATCCTCAGGTGTCTTTCCCATTTATTGAGGGAAGTCGACAACGCCAAGCTAGGCGTTCCTTGTTCGGCAAAGGCCAGAATATCCTCTCCAACTCCTTGCTGGCAGATTTGAAGGAGCGTTTCGTCAAACTCGGCGTTATGAGTCATCCCAGCTTCTGCTATTAGCTGAGACATTTGGTTGAAAAAGTCTTCAACTGAGTTTGTTCCCTGTTTTAGATGCATGAGTTTCTCGTAGGCCTCTTGCCTGGCAGTGGCGGGCCTAAACTGCTCGTCGAGGATGTCCTGGAATTCCATCCAGCTATCCAACCCAAGTCTGCTTTTGAAGTAGAGATTCACGAAGCGACTCGCTGAATTCTCTTTGTCTCCTCCCATGAAGCTTAAGGTCATCGTGATCCTTTGGTGGTCGGAGGGGCTCGGGTCAAACCCTAAGAAGTAGTTGCGCAACGCAATTGTCCAAGGTTTAAACTTGCTCTTTTCTCCTTTGAATGTGAATGGTTTCGAGATGTAACTCTTTCCCAACTTGGGACCATCGGAGATCTGAGGCATCTGAGGTCTTGGCACTCTGTGCTCAGCAGCAGGTGGCCTTTCCTCCTCTGAATCATCCTCGCTATCACCCATTTGTTGCAATGGCTTCTTGCCCTTAGCTTTTGGGCAAGGTGTGAGCTATGATGGGGCGTATTGTTCCATCACCCTCTGAGCCTGATACTGGATCGTGGTGGGTGGTTCTGGCGGAACCGCATGGGCGAAGGCGTTGGCATTGTAATGGTTAAGCCAATCCGCGTACCGGGTTGCGAATGGCAGACTTTCGTCATTGTATCTAGGGGGGCCGGTAGACAAGAGGCTGGTAGACATTGTGGGCGTGGAGGGTGCTGATGGAGTCGGTGATTGGGCTATGATGGGCGCATTCTCCGAGCTCACTGGTTCCTGATTGGAATCTCTCACCAGTGATCTAGAGCGATGGCGGGAGTAGGGTGTGGGCATAAAACAAAACTCTGTTTTCTTCGGCGGTCTCCTCGAAGCTTCTTCTTACTGCTTGAGGGTAGATGGTGTCCGCGGATTGGGCTTTTTATAGACCAAAAGCTCCAAAAAACTCGATAGACTGTTCAAGACCGGTGTAGAACAACGCTATAACGCAGCGTTCTGCGGCGAGTCTGCCCAAGGGCTCGCAACGGGTGGACTATGTATATCGTCTATCCACAAACGCTTCGGCAGCCCTAGCATGAGTAAGGGGTTGGCAATACCAGTGTCCGCTCATATGAACTCAGAGCGAGAGTATATCAACCTGATAACGGTGGTTTATCGTTGTATGTCGAGTGTATGAGCACTAGCCGCTGTACGCGATGGCTGACGCGGACACGATATCCGAAGAGGGACGGTGTCTGGAATGTGGGATGGTTTCGCGCAAGGTGCACTAGACCGGGTTGTGGGGACGAATAGAGGACTTAGTCTTTTTTTGCCTAATGGCGGGGATAACTATCTCCTCTTGAACTAAAAGGGATAGGCAAGGGTTGAGTGTGGGAACTTGACAGCACTAAGAGTAGGCGGGCTTGTGAGGGCACTACCAAATTGGTAACGTCGCGCTCAAGTCTTGAGAGTGGGAGCTAAGCTCGAACCAGCTCAGCGTTGAAACGAAAAGTGATAGGTGAAAAGTTGAAAAGGGTTGCGAGTTCATCGTGAACAACAACGAACAAGCAAGGAAAAGGGTACGTTTGGAATTATGTCAGGTGAGCACACACAAACTGTGATGCCCCAAGGAACTGAATTCCAAACGTGAGAAAACTACAATCTACTCGACTGACTACTTATATACTACATGGTTATGCGCACAGACCACTTTAGGGGAGGTATGGAATGATATGGAATGTTCTAGGGTAAAGGGTGAGATAAGATAGTGGCTGTGTGATAAGATAAGATAGGATGGAAAATGATAGAAATGTAATGGGAATTTTGAGGTTCTGACATTACCCCCTTCTTAGGGCTGTCGCTCCGAGACAGCAGGGATGTCGAAGAGGTGAGATGGGAGGCGTGTGAGAGAGGCGGCAAAGGATCTGAAGGCGGGGTTTTCAAAGAGAGGAGTTCCTTTTGAGCAGGAAGGACAGTCACATGACTTGGATGTTTGGGTTCGAACAGAAAGGGGATTCTTTTTCCAGAAATCCTGGAGAGCCTTCTTGGCGTGAGTTAGGTTCTCCTTCGGTTCCCAAGTCCAGTCTTCTCGAGGGTATCCTTTCCATTGAACAAGGTATTCGACTTTACCTCTTCGTGCTCGCAAATCAATGATGAACTCTACTTCGTATTCCGGTTGCTGTTTGACAACGACGGGTGGCGGAGGAGTAGGTTTTTGTTGGGAGGGATATGTGGGTTCGTTATAAGTCCATAAATGGGACTCGTGGAAGACGGGATGGATGCCGCACCAGGTGGGGGGTAGTTTGAGTTTATACGCTGCAAGGCCAACCTTTTCGATGACTTCGAAGGGACTGTAGCGTTTATCCTCGAGCTTCCTGGTGGGTCTGTCAGACTTAATATTTTTCCCGTCGACTAAAACCTTATCTCCTTTTTTGTATTCTACTCTAGCTCTGGACGTGCGGTTGTAGTATTTCTTCATCTGCTCCGCTGCCTTTTCCAGAGATTCTTTCGCCTGTCGTTGGGATTCCTTCATCCGTTCGGCAAACTCCTTTGCCTCCTTGCTTCGGACGTTTCGTGCACCATTGATGTTCACTAGGGGTTGTTGTCCGTAGTTGAGTAGGAACGGGGATGTCCTAGTAGAACTGCTGGTTTTCTGGTTGTGCGCAAATTCTGCTAGCGCTAACCAGTCTACCCAGTCGTTTTATCGATGGTTTACATATATCCGAAGGTAGAGCTCCACTTCGGAGTTAATCCGCTCTGTCTGTCCGTTGGTTTGGGGGTGATAGGCGGTGAACAGGTTTCCTTGAATGTGAAGGAGCGAATATAAATCCGTCATGAAGTTTGAGACGAATTGGGGTCCTCTATCGGAGATCACTTTCTTTGGAGTGCCGTGTAGCTTAAATACGTGGTCTCTGAATATTGCGGCTACTCCTTTCGCAGTGATGGTAGAGAATACGGGGAAGAGGTGGATCATTTTTGAGAAGCGATCTACGATGGTCAATATGGCGTCTTTTCCTTTTGACTCAGGAAGAGGGCCTATTATGTCCACTGATATTACTTCCCAGGGTGTAGTCGGTATCTCGTTGGGGGTTAAGGGAGTATGGCTTGCTACCGTCTTGGTCTTTGTCTTTTGGCAGCGATCGCAGCCTTTCATATAGGCTTCGGCGTCTTTTCGTATCATGGGCCAGTAGTACCTCGTCATGATGAGGTCCTGAGTTCTTCTGGTGCCCAGGTGTCCTGCCAAGGGGTGGTCGTGATTTTCTTTAATCACCTGCTCTCTTAGACCTTTGTCATATGGGACGTAAAGTAGCTCTTTCCACTTTATCAGTCCATTCTCCCTCTTCCATGGAGATCCTTCTTTTTCAAATCCCTCGTGGGTGAACCTTTCGGCTTTAGACTGGTATTGCTCGATTTGTGACTCAATAGTCGACCAGTTTTGTGCGCGAATTTTTTCGTGTTCTTCGAAAAACCTTTCGGGTAGTAGGATTTTATCTTTATTATCCTGATTTACCCCCTTCTCATAATCTGGCCTCCGGGACAGAGGGTCAGCCGGATTAGTCTTGCCCGATCGATGTTTAATAATGAAATCGTATTCTTGGATGATTTGTTGCCATCGGGCTTGACGGCGAGAAAGGTCGACTGGTTTTTTAAAGTATTCAAGATTTTTGTGGTCCGCGAGTACCTCGAAAACGTGTTTAGCTCCTAGGAGGTATTGGCACCATTCCTTCAGTGCGAAGATCACTGCCAGCATCTCTAAATCGGCCGCATGGTAATTGCGTTCAGCGTCGTTAAGAGATCTGGAGATGAAGGCGACTGGATGCCATTTTCCTTCCTGGAGTTGCGACAACACGGCACCCACTCCTATGCCGGACCTGTCGGTCTCGACACGGAAGGGGTCATCGTCGGTTAGCATGGCCAATGCTGGCGCCGATGTCAGTGTGTCTTTTAGGGAGTCCATTGCCTTTTGGCACTCCGGGGTCCACTTGAACTCTCTCAGTTCAGAGGTGAGGGCGTTTGGGGGTCGAGCGATTTGCGCAAAGTTCTTAACAAAGCGTCGGTAGAAGTTTAGGAAACCCAGGAAACCACATAATTGCTTTCGCGATTGGGGAACTGGCCAATCTTTGATGGCTTGTACCTTTTTGGGTTCCATTTTGACTTTGTCTTGGGATACAATGATCCCCAAGAACTCCGTTTCGCTGACCTCGAAGTCGCACTTATCATGTCTTAAATAGAGGTGTTCTCATCTCAGAATCTCAAGGACTTCTTTGACGATCCCGCGATGTTCTTCTATTGTCTTGGTGAAGATCATGATGTCGTCGATGTAGACAACCACGACTCCTCGATCGATCAACTCTTTGAACAATGAATTCATCATTGTTTGAAAGGTCGCCGGTGAATTGGTCAATCCGAAGAACATTACAAGAGGTTCGAATAACCCTCTATTTGTACGGAAGGCTGCTTTCCACTCGTCTCCTTCTTTCATCCTTACATTATTATATCCCCACCTCACATCGAATTTGGTGTAGTATTTGGCAGATTTGAGTTTGTCTACCAATTCGTTGATGAGAGGTAATGGGTACCGGTTGCATATGGTTGCTGCGTTTAGCTTCCGGTAATCCTGTACAGGACGAAGTCGTCTGTCTTTCTTCTTAATGAAGAAGAAGGCAGAGGCAAAGGGACTTTTAGACGGGCGGATACGGCCGCTTTTTAGGTTTTCAGCTAAGAAGTCGTCTAACTCCTTTTGTTCACCCGGTCCTAAGGGATATGTCTTACAATCAATATTGTGTTCTCCTGGTAGGAGTTCGATCGCGTGATCCCAAGGTCTCTGGGGTGGGAGTTCGTCGAAAGACTCTTTTGCGAAGACGTCTGCAAATTCATGCACATAGGAGGGTGATACTTTCTCTAGTGTCTTTTTCTTTTTTGCAGTGAATTCTTTGGCAGTGATCTCGGTAGCAGTGTTTCTAAATAGCCAATCGAGATCGAATTGAAAGAGTCTATCTCCTTCTGAGTGTTTAACCTCCTCATGTTCCTCATCGTCATCTGCTTCGTCTTCCATTAATTTTGGCATGTGGTCATTTTCACACCGAAATTCGATTCGACCGGTTGGCCAGTCAATTCGAGGGTTATGGAGTCGAAGCCAGTCATGTCCGAGGAACACGGTGTTCGTTCCGAGACTCGTAACAGATAGGGCGATCTTTTCGCTGTGGTCGGCTATTTTTAATTCGACCACCGCGTACTCAGTGATTTGCCCAGCTTTGTTGAGAGAGCCGTCGGCATTATACACTCTCACTGGTATTGGGAGTTTATTCGTTTTAATCCCTTTTTCTGCTACGAATTCATTATCGATAGCTGAACTTGTACATCCTGAGTCTATTAATGCCTTAACGTCGAGGTCTTGCCCATCATCAGTATGGATCACGACGGGGATTTCGAGTGAATTTTTGTGTCTCCTTCACTCTGATGCTCCCTTATGTTTCGGCTTTCTTTGTAAATCTCTCAGGTATAGGTCTAGCTCGTCTTCCGACAGTTTTCGGAAGTCTCGTACGAGTTCTTTTGTCACCTCGAGACGTCTCTCGTGGTGAACGAAGGATTTCAAGTGTTCTGCTGCCCTCTCTTCGCTATTGCGAATTTGGCATTGCATCCACCTTACTGTCCAGGGGTCAACGACATTTCGCCACTCGTGTTTGACTCGTTTTATGCCGGTACTTCCAAAGCCTTTCTCGCCTCGTTCGGTTACGTCTTCGAAGCGATCGTACTCATAGACTACCGGAGTTTGGATTTTCTCTATTATCAACTGAGCGATTCAGTCTCTGATGTTGACTTTGAAATCTTTATCCGAGTGATTGACTAGGAGGATTTTAACCTCTCCTCGGTAATCAGAGTCGATTACTCCAGCTCCGGTGGCAATGGAGGCTTTTACTGCGAGTCCTGACCTTGGTGCTATACGGCCATAGTGGCCCTTCTCAATGGCGAAACTCATTTTTGTATTTACTAGGGTTTGCCCCCTAGCTGGTACAATCGCGTCCTCTCTGGCGTACAGATCATACCCTGCCGCACCAGGGGATCCTCGCTTTGGTAGAGGGATTGATCGGTCTGTTCGGACAACTTCAAGAATTCCTTGTTCATTTTCCTTTTTTATTGTTTCGAGGATCTCATCATCGGTCCGGGGGGTTTTCCTAGGTTTACCCAAAACCTTCTCTTCCTTTTTTCTTTTCAATATTTTTACTGTTGGCGTCTCAGCCTTTGACTCAGTTTCGGTCGGTGTTTCGCAAGGGAGTACAGCAAATCTATTGCTACTATCAAACATAGCTACCGTAGGCGAATTACACTCTGACAAAACTTTGTCCTTGGGCAAGTTAGGGCGACTGCTCCCTACTCGCCTTGAGAAAAACCCTGCTCATCAGCCTCAATCTGTTTTATTTAGTTGGCCAGTTCTTCATCTGTCTGATAAAAGACCTTTACTCTTCTAAATACCGCACAACGCATCCGGTGTGGAGGGTTTTTTGGAGGGTGCTTGGCGCAGGGCCATTTATCTCCGCACTTGAAGCACAGTCCCTTGGATCTGGCTTCCCCAATATCCATAGGGATACCGCTTCCTCCAAATGTTCCTGTCGCGCCAGGATACGATGCCGGAGTCGGCGAAGCTTTGGGCTGCTGCGGAGCCCGGGGTACATTGTCGGCTCGAACGGGGTTGGGACCGGTAGCCGCGTTGGTCCTGTTCCTCCAATTCGAGTTAAATTGCGTCCTTGGAGGATTGTACGTCTTACGTAGCTTCCTCGCTTGGATAGCTGCTTCTGCCATCCTCAGGTGTCTCTCCCACTTATTGAGGGAGGTTGATAACGCCAAGCTAGGCGTTCCTTGTTCGGCGAAGGCCAAGATGTCCTCTCTGACACCTTGCTGACAAATCCGGAGGAGCGTTTCGTCGAATTCGGCATTGTGAGTCATCCCCGCTTCTGCTACCAGTTGAGACATTTGGTTAAAGAAATCTTCAACCGAATTTGAGCCCTGCTTCAAATGCATGAGCTTCTCATACGCTTCTCGCCTGGCGGTGGCGGGTCTGAATTGCTCGTCTAAAATGTCCTGGAACTCCATCCAGGTATCCAACCCAAGTCGACTTTCAAAGTAGAGATTCGCGAATCTACTCGCCGAATTCTCTTCGTCTCCTCCCATGAAGCTTAGGGTCATTGTAACCCTTTGATGGTCGGAGGGGGCTGGGTCGAACCCGAGGAAGTAGTTGCGCAATGCAACTGTCCAAGGCTTAAACTTGGCCTTTTCGCCTTTGAACATAAAGGGCTTTGAGATGTAGCTTTTGCCCAGCTTGGGGCCTTCGGCGATCTGAGGGGTCTGAGGTCGCAGCGCTCTGCGCTCAGCAGCAGGCGGCCTTTCCTCATCCGAGTCGTCCTCACTGTCGCCTACTTGGCGCAGTGGCTTCTTGCCTTTGGCTTTTGGGCAGGGTGTGAGCTGCGATGGCTGATGTTGTTCCATGGCTCTCTGAGCCTGGTACTGGATGGCGGTGGGCAGCTCTGGTGGAACCACGTGGGTGAAAGCATCGGCGTTGTAATGGTTTAGCCAGTCCGCATACTGAGTTGCGAACGGCAAGCTCTCGTCATTGTACTTAGGGGGACCGGTGGAAAGGAGGGCGGTAGACATCTTAGGTGTGGACGGAGCAGAAGGAGTCGGTGATTGGGCTGTAATAGGGGGCGCGGTCTCCGAGCTCACTGGTTCCGGAGTTAAATCCCTCACCAATGATCTAGAGCGATGGCGGGAATAGGGTGCGGGCATAAACAAAAACTCTTTGTTCTTCGTTGGTCTCCTCGAGGCTTCTTCTTACCACTTGAGGGTAGATGGCGTCCGCGGATTGGGTTTTTTATAGACCAAAAACACCAAAAAACTCGGTAGACGGTTAAAACCGGTGTAGAACAACTCTTTAACGCAGAGTTTTACGACGAGTCTGCCCAAGGGCTCGTAACGGGGGGACCAGATGTTTCGTCTATCCCTAGACGCCTCGGCAGCCCTAGCACGGGTAAGGGGTTGG
>JBBPQW010001009.1:0-10940 GCA_038092695.1 Boletus rubropictus | reverse complement strand
TTTTTTTGAGTAGAAGAAATGGATCTCATGATGATGTGGTTGGGAATAAAGAAGTGTGTGAACTATTTCAAACTCAGACATAATATTTATATGTGCACCTTTGTTTGTATGACCAAACATTGCCACTTATGATGGTATTTCAACAAGATTCCACATTCTCTACCAATAGGTGCAAAACTGTTGCAATGGTATTGCTGTTTTGAAATAAACATAACTCCACAGCCTCTGAGCCAAATTACATGATCCAAAGGCCAGATTGTAGCCAAGAGTGTGTACTTTGTTTGTCCCCACCAAAGCTAAGCGGAATTTCCACAGGTGTTTGTGGTGCGCTGCATGCACCACATTAGGGTTAGGTATTGCAATAGTTTTGGAGGTCACTGTATGTGAGTGTGTTTCAGATATATCAGAATCTGATGCTCCACCATTTCTATGGTAACCAACTGTCAATATATTGTTACTATGGTGATGTTACCTGTCATGGGACCTATAGTTGAGCTATTCAAGCAGGACTCATATTCTCAATGTTTTATAATTCTATAATGTACTTCATTTCATTTGCTCAAAAGGAAAATATCCTTTCTCTTGCTTCTAATGGCCATTCTATTCACCAAATTGCCTCCAAAGCTGGTATTGGCAAGTCTACTGTGTCCAGGGTACTCCAGGACATCCTTCAAAGCTTTCTTCTTGCTCTCAGCAATATATTCTCACTTAATCACTACTGGCAAGGCTTCTAATGCTGTTCAGGCAACCAAACACATCAATACCATTATTAGCAGCCCAGTCTCCTCAGAAACAGTCAGAAGAATCCTTAGGAAAAACTCATTAAAGGCTATGGTGAAGAAGAAAAAGCCATTGTTTAGTGTAGTACATAGGAAAAAGCATTTAAACTTTGCTTTGAAGTACAAGGAGTGGACTGTGGAGGATTGAAAGAGGGTAATCTGGTTATATGAAACTAAAATAAACAGGATTGAATCAGATGGAAGGCAATGGATATGGAAAAAATCTGGAAATGAATTAGTTGAGAGGGAGATCCAGGATACAGTCAAGTTTGATGGAGAAAATATCATGGTATTGGGCTGTATGGGCTGGGAGGGTGTGTGGAGACTTGCAGAGATTGAGCAGAAGATGAATGCTGAGCAATATGTGGACATCTTGAAGAACAACTTGCTGCCTAGCATGAAGGAATATGAACTTTCTCAAGAAAATCTCATATTTCAACAGGACAATAATCCCAAACATACCTTCAAAAGAGCCAAGGAATGGATGGAGAACAACAATATCACTCTCCTGGACTGGCCTCCACAGTATCCAGACCTCAATCCCATTGAACACCTCTGGC
Organism: Boletus rubropictus; assembly: GCA_038092695.1. Lineage (NCBI taxonomy): Eukaryota > Fungi > Basidiomycota > Agaricomycetes > Boletales > Boletaceae > Boletus > Boletus rubropictus. The sequence continues at coordinate 9,601 of JBBPQW010001009.1, read as the reverse complement.
ATCATATCAATCAAAAAACAACTTTGCCAATATTCAACACAAGCCAAGGAAGTTTGGAAGGTATGGGATAGAGTTGCAGAGGTGTGGAAAGAGATAGAGCCAGAAGTGTGTCAGGGGTCAATTGAAAATATGCCTAGAAGAATAAAAGCAGTGATCAAGGCCAAAGGGGGCCATACCAAGTACTAAAACTCAGTTTACTATGTTTTTAAAACACACTTACATAATTGTCCCAATGAGTGTCAGTTTTGAATTGCATATATCTCCATGGTTTCTAATTAAAATTACATAATTACTTTACCAGTAGCTAGCCCTGAGTGAGTATGTTTATTCATACACTGACACTTTGTTGATATTTGTTTTTGTTCAGAAGTTATTTAATAAACAATCAAAATATGTGAAACATTGGAACAATTTTGTGAGTCACTATATGTGCAGAGGTTCTTGTCAGTATAAACTTCTTGCATCTGTAGTGTCCAATGTGTCCAGGAATCACAGCACTCAAGCAGTGCCCATACAGTATATGGCAAGTCATGACTTGGCTGTATGCTACACTTGTCCTTTACTGCATATAGTTGTCTTTGATTGCCTCTAGTAGCACCATCTTCACATATCACAGCTCAGGATTGGATAAACATCACCTCAAGTCCATATACAAGGTAATTGGCACATCTAATTCATCTGATTTGGATTCAGTATGGTCATATGAACATGGTGAGTCAATTTGACCTGATTAACCTGACTAACATCTTTAGTGCTCATGGCTTGAGTTTTCCACATCAGCATGGTGGGTTCAGGTGGCTGGTAGGATGACTAGCATGTTTGGTAGATGGTGTAAATGGCCAGGTACCTGGAGTGGACTATTTTGACACCTACACACCTGTCGCCAAACTCGCGTCAATCTATACAGTACTCATGCTCACTATCCAACAAAACCTCGAAATGCACCAAATCAATATCAAGGGTGCATACTTGAATGGCAAGTTATAAAACAATGAAATCATCTATATGCACTAACCACTTAGATACACCAATCCAACCCACCCACACTAAGTATGTCATCTACAAAAAATGTTGTATGGACTAAAGCAAAGTGGCCATCACTGGTACCAACGGCTGGTGGAGATTTTGGTAACCAAGATGAGGTTCAAACAGTGCAAGATCGATCAAGCTGTATTTATTAAATGCACGAATAACACACTTACAATCATCATCGTACATGTCAACAATTGCATCATTGTTGCCATCACCCTCGAGCTCATTAACACCATCAAGACTGAGCTCAGCCCCTTCATTGAGGTAATGGACCTTGGTGAACTCAATTGGCTACTCAGCATAAAAGTCATGAGTGATTGAAACAAGTGCACACTCATCCTTTCCCAAAAATCATACATCAAGTCAATCCTACATCACTTCAACCTTGACGAGCTCAAGCCCATCTTAACGCTGATGGAGCCCAGCTCCAAACTCAGTGTTACACAGTCTTCTTCAACTGCTGCTGAATATGCTGCAGTCTTCCATATTCCATATTAAGAGGTCATCAGCTTGCTCATGTACACAGCACTTAGCACTAGGCTGGACATTTCATATGCAGTTACACAAGTCTTTCATTTCTCGTCAAACTATGGACTGACACATTGGGACACAGTAAAGTGTATCTATCGATACTTGTTGGGAATGAAAGCATTACAGCTTATCTATGGAGGAGGAGAATGAGCTCTCGCCAAATACACAGATGTGGATGATAGTGTTATTGAGAATTGCTATGCCATATCAGGATATGCTTTTCTGATTGACAAAGAAGCCATCTCGTGGAGTTCAAAGTGACAAGAGATTGTCTTGCTCTCTACCACAGAAAGCAAATATGTTGAAGCAACCCACACTGCAAAGAAGGGCTTGTGGCTTCACTTCCTCATTGCTGAGACTTTTGTTGCCATTCCTGAGCTGACTATACTGTTCTCCAACAACCAATCAGCCATAGCATTGGCAAAAGATCACCAATATCATGTGCATATGAAACATATTGACATTCATTTTCATTTTATCCACTGAATCATCAATGAGGGCAAAATCCAACTCATATTTTGTCCAACAGGTGACATGGTTGCTAACATGTTCACCAAGGCACTCCCGTTCCCCAAAGTCAAGCACTTTGCAGCCAAGCTCAGACTCTGCCCAGCTTGAGGGGGAGTGTCAGAACCAGCAAGCGTGCATACAGCCACTCATTGGCTCCATCAGCCACCATTCTGTGGACCCAGATATATTCCTACATATAGTTATACCATGTGCTCTACATTTTTGTACCTACTCATCCATGTGCTTTTCCTTGTACTGACCCTTCATTCCAATATTGCCTTATATATCCAAGTACTTATAGTCAACAGTATATAGCTTGTCGCTTAATGACCTCTACCTTAGTCTGTTCTACTGCACACGACTAAGGTAAGCCATCTTATTATAGTACCAAACTAATTGCTTACAATGTACATAGACCGCTTGTCTAGATAACTACAATATCAGTCTGTTTTACTGCACACAACTGAGACCGCTTGTCTAGCTGTGCCCTTATGCCCTTGTTTCACTCATGCTCTCACAACATGCTCTGTGACCAAGTTCTCCACATTTCTAATACTGTAGGTGCCATTGAACATAATTGGACCATTTATGGCTGCACATGTGACTTCCTGGCCTTCACTCCTAGTCACCTCAGATTCCTGCAAACCTTTGAATAAATTATTGAGTTGCATGAACATTTCATGTCCTGTGACTAAGCACATGAACTGGTTATGAATAAGTGATGAAGTGGTCATGATGATTATGTACTGTGCTTCAGTGTCATTGCATAGCCATGCTCCATAGCGCCTCAAGTCCCATACAGTATATTCTTGGGCTTCATTTCTGTACTGTCAAGTAGTTTCATTAGTTCTAGTGCTTCAGCTGTGCTAAGAAGCTTCCTATGGTAATCTGACTAGTTACTTCCATCCACTGCAAGGTCTGGTATGAGAATTTTCTTGCCATTCTTGGATTGTGTTGAGTAAGGTATTTTTCTCCAAGTTTGTAAGAGTCCTTCACCAAGAGTTCCTCTTTCTCCCATGAGTCCAATGAGTGACCTTGGCTATTAAGCACAGATGGGGCTCATACCCTATAGAACTATATGAGTAGTCACTAAGAAAAAGGTAACTACCATATGAAAGTTCTAAGTACCACTGATTATGTAAGCACAGCATGTACCACACACTGTTTGTAATATCCAACAATATATTCTTTGCAATGTATGCAAGAGTAGGATAGGTACTGCCATGTTTCTAGCAGTCAATCAATTGAATGTGCATGAAATATATATATATATATGAAAGACTATATACTGATCACCATTGGATCACATCAACATCATTTGTAATATCTGGACAGTCACTGAAGTTATGGCAGAGCTCAGCAGCCCAACCACTAGTAGCATTAAATTATAATGATTGCTATTCAATGAGATGATGACAATAGTGGTCAAATTCTAACTCCAAGGTATTCTCAGAAATAGTGAATGTTACATCTTTGATAGCAGAATGAATGGACAGTTGAAAATCTTCCCAATAATCTTGCATTGCTTGCTCAATGACCTTAATTGCTTCATCTTGCCAATCTTTTACATGTGGATTGCCTTTTTCTTGTTCCTTCTGCTGCTCCTTGGGTCCCCTCCATGTCATCTTGATATAGTTGATCTTGTAATAAGGGTAAAGGACAAGAGAGAGAATATAGGCAGGTTTCTTATTAAATTGGTTGTAGTACTTGCAAATTTTGTCAAGACTACACTGGATTTTATTCTTGTAGAGTTTGAATTGTGGAGCTTTGACCTTGGCTTCCCAAGCTGTCTGGAGTTTCTCATAAGTAGGAATGGTGTGCCAGAGGGTTGCCATGGTTTCAGAAGAAAAGAACTGTTGAAGTGAGTTGGTGTCAGCAATGATGGTGTGTATAATGTTAATGTGCTCCCAGTTAACCACTGAGAATGTGAAAGCTTTCCATGGAATATGCTTAATGGGTCTGCCTGGCTGGCAAACAGACATTATTGGCCCAAAAAATTCATTTGCCAAGGAAATGAAATAATCAATTGGCTATAAGAATGAAGTTAGTATTGTTTGAGTTGACTGAATGTGACTTTGAACTTACTTGACAAAGTTGGTAAGACTGGCTCAACATTCTGTCCACAGTTTCCCAGCAAATGTTACTGTGTAATGGAATTGTGAGGGCGGTTTTGATCTCATAGTCATTTTGAAGATGGTTTCAGTAAAAGATGCATTGGCCAGATAACTGGATCTTGATTGCAAGAGTGTGCACAGCTGCAACAACATTGAAAAACCAGCCAAGAATCTGATTTTCTGAAAGAGTTGGATCATACTCCCATATTGTGGTGGTGGTCTCAACTGTTGCCATGTGAGTGAGGATGGCCATTACAGAGGTGATGGTGAGGTTGAGTACATGTGCCAGACATGGTAGATAGTGTTTACTAGGGTCAAACGAATAGATGCATCATTTATGGAGAAGTTATTCAATGTGAGCATAGAAGGTGTCATTGTTGCTGGCATTGTTAGCTATCAAACAGAGGAGCATTGAAGAGGATTGAGTGATGATTCTGGCACATTCACATAGACTGACAAAGTAGCAACCAAGGTTATATCCAGTGTGAGGTCCAGAGATACTATGAAAGGTGATAACTTCCTTGCATAATTTCCATTCACCATTTGTCATTTCCTCAATCCAATGGGCAATAATATCCATAAATAAGGCATTGGTCTGATCTATCATCCAAAGGTCAGTTGTAGTAGCAATGTGCCCTATTCCATTGTCCTTGAATCTCGTCTTGAAATCATCAAAGAAGTCAATAAAAGAATTATGGATGAGGACATTAATGTCATGAGTAGATGGTAGGTTTGCATTTGAAGACCATGGCCTCATGGCTACAAGGCAGTTGTGAAATGCTGCTTTGCCAGCCACATGCCAAGGACTATACAAAACACCAATTAGCATAGCATACATATCTACAACATGTGCTGTTCACGTACCTGGTCATCACAAACTATGAATTTAGCAACTCTTTTTAGTAGGTTCTTCCTTGAAAACTCAACCAGGCATGCCTCCTTTTGAAAAATCCCATCCAAAATTTTCAAGTCATTTTGTCACTAACCTCATATCTACAATCTCCCATGGTATAGCATAGTGGTTTTTTTCAGATTGCACTTTGCATATTTTTCCTAATATATCTCATAGTGTTCTTGTATGTGCTGCTGGCATGATGAATTCCCACCAACATGAAATGCTTTGTGTTTTCCTTGCTTCAACACAAACTGCTCATTATTTCTTAGTTAACCAGGTAAGTTGCTCATTCATGCTCCTCAATCACTTGATACTAACCTGCATTCATTACACCATTGTCCTCATAGAATCTAAATCTGTCTATCTGAATGGGTGAGTTTCATAGTACACTGCTTCAAGAAAATGGTGAGTACACTAAGTAACAAAAGCATTGCAATGTTTGATATATTTGCATTGTGCATGAAATACAAAGCCAGGGTGTGGGAATATCACTTAGCATTAGTGGGATGAAATATAGTAGACACTCTTGGCTTGCTATAGCCACTTGGGTCATATGATTTTGTTCAAAGAGTATGGAGATATGGCCATTTTAAGTTGGTTATGTCATTGCAATAGTTTTGTTGCTGATATCAAGGGTATCATAAACTAGTATGAAGTATAGCCTCCTTTGGCCTTAATCACCTCCTGAACCCTTCTGGAAATGATTTAAATCAACCTTTGACACTCTGCAACCTCTATTTTCTCCCATTCCACTTGAACTCTTTTCCAAAGTTCAGTTATCCCCTTTATTGACTTTGGATACTCTGCCAGTCTTCTTTTAAGAAGAAACCACAGATGCTCTATGGGACTAAGGTCTGGAGACTGAGCTGGCCATACCATCACCTCAAACCCATGCTCAGCAAACCACTCCTTGGCCCTTTTGCTGGTATGCTTGGGGTCATTATCCTGTTGAATGATAATCTCATCTGAGGCTTTGCCATAGTACTCCAGGGTTTGTTGGAATTCATCCTCCATAATCTGTAGATAAAGGTTAGTGTCCATCCTACCATCAATCTTGCATGCCATCTCAACTCCTTCCCATGTCATACAACCCCACATCATCAGAGAACCTCCTCCAAACTTCACTATTCCTTGCACCAACCTATTACTTAGGCCCTCTCCTGCCTTTTTCCATGCCCACCTCTTCCCATCTGACCCAATATGATTGATCTTGGTCTCATCTGACCATATAACCTGCTTCCAATCCTCCACAGTCCAGTGCTGATGGCTCTCTGCAAAATCCAACCTAGCCCTCTTATGAGCAGAGGTAAGATGGGGGCATTTCTTTTTCACCACAGCCTTCATGCCTGCTTTCTTCAAGGGATGATGAACAGTCTGGGAGGAGATGGTATGGTTCTTGACATCCTGAAGAGTCTTGGTGACCTGGACTGCATTTTCAGCCTTTCCAGTTCCAGTAAGACAAATAGCATAACGCATGTCAGCAGGTGTTATAAGGGTAGGACAACCACCAGAGGATTTGGCCAGGTTTGAATGAAGTTTAGAGCAAATTCTACTAATAGTAGAGTGGTGAACACCAGTAGAATCAGAGATTTGGCAAGTGGATTGACCCAAATCCAAAAAAGAGATGATTTAATTGATTTGAGCAGCAGAGAGAGATTTCATGGTGGTGGTAGTGGATCAAGAGTGGTATTTTGGTTTATTTGTGTTGTGTTGAACATATTATAGGTCACATGACCCATTGCTTATGTTAGAACATATGAAAATATATCAATTTTGAATGCTACTAGATTAGTAACAAAACTGTTGCAATGACATGACCAACTTAAAATGGCCATATCTCCATACTCACTAAATCAAATCACATGACCAAAGAGGCAATAGCAAGCCAAGAGTGTCTACTATATTTTATTTTACTAATGCTAAGCGATATTCCCACACCCTGGCTTTGTATATCATGTACAATGCAAATGTATCAAACATTGCAATATTTTGTTGCTCAGTGTACTTGCCTTCCACCACTTTCTATTGGACCTCTGCTGCCTTCTGAGGACTATCCATTTTTATCTTCAACTCAATCTGTCCTCACTATGGATGCTATTCAGGCTCTTTCATCTGTTTATTCCTATGATATTTTTTCCCATTTTTTAGTATACAAATCCATTGCGAAGAAAGTGCATGCTGTGATGGCTCCTGTCAATGAGAAGTTTTATATCATGCACATCCTTCCTACTGATTCACTTGCTGGATTGGCCCCCTTACCCTTATATCCACCAGATTTCACTCCCATCACTTCCAGTAATTTATTTGACTTAGAAAAGAGCTGATGCTCTAGATCTCAACCCTGCCAACTGGCTCTGGCCAGAAGAAATCAAACTTGTTCATTGGCTCATTCGTGAACATGAGAATGCCTTCACTTGGATCCCAACTAAGCATGGTCATCTCAATAAGAAATATTTCCTACCCATCAAGATTCCAATGGTACCTCATATGCCATGGATACTATGCAACATTCCAGTCCCTTTGTTCATGTGGGTGAACACCATTCAAATCATCAAGGATTATATCGCATCCAGTATATATGAGCCCTTCACCGCCACCTATTACTTCCACTGGTTCTGCATCCTCAAGCAGGACAGAAAATCACTTTACCTTATCCACAACCTCCAGCCCCTCAATGCAGTCACAATCCATGATTTATCCACTACCTTCTTTGTCAAGCATTTCATATAGTCCTTTGCCAAATTTGCTGTCTATGGCATAATGGACTTGTTCACAGGATATGACCAGTGACTGCTCTATTCAGACTCACAGGACCTAACAACTTTCAACAGTTCAATGGGTTTGCATCATCTGACCACAGTCCCTATGGGATAAATGAATGTGGTACAGATCTATCAGGCTAACATGTTATTTATTCTACAAAATGAGATCCCATGATATACTTATCCATTCATTGATAACCTTCTGGTCAAGTTGGTCACCAACAGGTATTAGTGTCTGAACAGTACCTATAAGACAACCCCAAATCATCCAGGCATCCACTGCTTTATTTGGAAGCATCTTCAAGTTGTCCATTACATCCTTTGTCAGGCCTCAACCACAAACTGTGTGAGCCAGATGAACTGAATTCCAAGCGTAAAGAGGTACAAGGTAACTACTGACTACCTTTATATACTATGAGCCTATGCGCACAGACCACCTTAGGGTAGGCGTGGAATCTGATGGAACATTCTATGGTAAAGGGTGAGATAAGATGGTGGCTGTGCGATAAGATAAGATTAGATAAGAGAATATGTGAGGAAAAGCGTAAAGGAAATGAGGGTTCTGACATTACCCCCTTCTTAGGACTGTCGCTCCGAGACAGTGGGGATATCAAATAAATGGGATGGGAGACGAGTGAGGGAGGATGCGAAGGATTTGAATGCGGGGTTAGAGAATAGGGGAATTCCTTGAGCACACGAGAGACAGTCGCATGGGGCGTTTGTATCCGGTGTGTTTTGCCGGACTGCTGTGGGGTTTTTACGCCAGAATTTCTTTAATGCGTCTTTTGCGTTTGAGAGATTCTCTTTGGATTCCCAGGTGCGTTCCTCTCGGGGGTATCCTTTCCAATGGACGAGGTATTCTACTTTACCTCGTCGTGCTCTGGAATCGACTATAAAGTCCACCTCGTATTCTTCGCTTTGCTTTACAACAACTGGAGGCGGTGGTGGCGGTGTTTTCTGGGAGGGGTAAGTGGCTTCGTGATAAGGCCACAGGTGTGACTCATGGAAGACCGGGTGGATCCCTCTCCACGTGGTAGGGATCTTGAGCTCGTATGCGGCTGCGCCAACCTTCTTAACAATTTCGAAGGGGCCGTATCGCTTGTCTTCAAGCTTCTTAGTAGATCGGTCGGTTTTGATGTTCTTTCCGTCTATCAACACCTTGTCTCCTTTTTGGTACTCGACCGTCTTTCGGCTGGTTCGGTCGTAATACTTTTTCATGTCGGCCGCCGCCTTCTCCAACGCCTCCTTGGCTTGTCGTTGCGTTTCTTTCATCTGCTCCGCAAATTCCTGTGCCTCGTCACTTCGGACCTTTTGTACTCTGTCGACCGATATGAGCGGTTGCTGACCGTAGTTGAGTATAAATGGGGAGAATTTCGTCGCACTTGACGTCTTCTGGTTGTGCGCGAACTCTGCTAGTGCCAGCCAATCGACCCAATCGTTTTGTCTGTGGTTAACGTATATCCAAAGGTAGAGTTCCACTTCTGAGTTCATCCGCTCCGTTTGTCCATCTGTTTGCGGGTGATATGCCGTTGATGGATTTCCTTGGATGTGGAGGAGCAAGTATAAATCACTCATGAAGTTGGAGACGAATTGGGGACCTCGATCTGAGATCACCTTCTTCGGGGTTCCATGTAGTTTAAATATATTGTCCCGGAATATTATTGCTACCCCTTTTGCGGTGATAGTCGAGGATACTGGGAATAGGTGAATCATCTTCGAGAAACGATCTACTATCGTCAAGATGGCGTCCTTCCCTT
>JBBPQW010001008.1:0-10964 GCA_038092695.1 Boletus rubropictus | reverse complement strand
TCACGAACACTCGGGACCACTACAAGCGTGGTTCAGCATTACGATTCCGTGTCATATCAGGTTGACTAGGAAACGACAGATTCCGCTTGGTTTGGAAACGCCTTGGTATGCGGTACGTGCGAGCATGTCTTTTGATATAAAACATCAAACCTAGCCGTTGATCATTGCCATTATCAGTTGCATTTGCTAGCGCATTTTTCCGGTGCTTGGTCAGGTGAAATGGACAGGATGACACCGAACCCACGATGATGCACAGAGGGCTCGATGGCCGTTGGCACAGGGTTCGTCCAGCTTTCCGTGGTTTAGGTGAGAGCGGCCTACCTTTGCCGTGACGCGTTTGTGTACAGGACAAGTGTGCAGTGTCGCGGTCTCGTCTCGTTTTGGGGTTGCATGCACACCTGACGAGGGTTATGTCACATACCGCTGTCCAGGCATCACCACTGACAATGACTTATTGCGACAGGTGATCCGTCGCGTTCGGCATTCGATGACGCTCGTCGTGCGACTTGCTCTCTGCGACGGAACCTTATGCAATCTCTCTTTGGTGGGTATTCCTGCTTGCGGCGTGTTCGTGTCGCTGTGCCTTATGTGGCACTCGAGTCATATTCTTTTCCGAGCACTGACTTGTAGATCAACGTCCCTTTAAATGCGGTGACCGGGGGGTTCCACGGCTCGAAGACGACTTTTCTTGTCCATTGTTATGATCACTAGGAAGCACCAAGAACTGGGACACGGGCCCATCCTTTTACGTCACGGCTAGCCCGTCTTTGAAAGTGAAGGCATGAAGGCAGGAGAAGCGACCGTCCATCGTTCTCTCTCTGCCGAGCCCCACGGGACACCGAAGCAACGACGTGACACACCACCCCCTCTTGAACTGCTTGTTTCGTGATCGGCCGAATGACTACCATGCCTCGTCAGCGTTTTGGATATCCGTTCGAGAATCGAACGCAAGATTCTCGTGTTCGGCTGATTCTGTGGATTCTGATTTCTTTCCCTTGTGATGTCGAGGTCATCGAGGAATGGCTTTTATTCATTTTTCATTTTTCAATGTCCATTGTTTGGTACTATCACGCTGAGAGGGCTGGTCGTGGGGTATGAGAGCGTACAGATACAAGCAACGAGAGAAAGAGGGGACGAGTGGCTTGTACGAGGGAAGAAGTAAAATTAAAAATTAAAAAAAGGCAAGAGATAAAGAGAACATTAGAATAAAGGAACAAAAACCGTACCATCCCCAACCGGTCAGCCAAGCAAAAAAAAAAAAAAACCCCCCGTAGATCGGTCCAGACCCAGGGCCTTATCCATTATTACATTTCCTCCTCTGGGCGTTTCGTCGTTCGCCTTCGACGCAGACAAACGTGACGAGGACGTCTCCGGTAATGGTGAGTCCGTGTGGCGTGATGTGGATCAAACCAGGATTTGATCTCGCAGAAGGCAAGTAAGTCGCGGCAGGCGCTTGTCTGCTGTCGTTACTGGCCATCTATCAGAAGAGGGGTCAAGAGATTCGTCGAGAAGGGAAGATAGGAAGGTCCCACGCACCAACGATGAATCGTTTTCAAACGACCATTTGTAAGATTGACCGTTGAGCGCCGTAAACGTCCGTGACCTGTCCACGAACGTGCAACGAGAGGCTCGAATAAAAAAAAAAAAAAAAAAAAAAAAAAGGGACGATCATCCCGTGCAGTGACGGGAGGGACCGGGAAGTAAAAGTCACTCACGAACTGAAGAGTTTGCTCCGGGTGATGTAGAGCTCGTGGCCGTGTACGACGACCGTTCCAGGTCGACCGGACTGCCACACCACACGACCAACCTCTGATTCGCTCAGACCATCCATGCTCACTCGTTTGACCGTCGTCGTCGCCGACAATGAGGACGCGCCGAAAGAGCTCGGTGTCTCGATCCGATAGAGAACTCGACCCTCTGGGGAAACGATGACAGTGTTAAAGGGACTATCCTGTGCCAATGAAAAGTTCATTGGAACTCGGGTCGACGACGGAGGGGCTGTGGGGGACGCTGGGAGTCGCGGGCGATTTCAGTCACAAACGCTGGAATACCGAGCCGAGAGAAGCCCCGGATTCTGCCACGCTGGGCGCCCTTGGCCACGGGTTGCAATTCCGCCAAGGACCATTGGGATTTGGTTGCTGTGGACGTCGGCCAACATGAATATGGGCCAATACGAGTCGTCTTAGTGATTCCATCAACCTTGCAAGCCATCAGGCGAGGCAGTGTGCCATCACCTCTCTGATTGGTTCAGCCTAAAGGAGCTAAAGTTATGACCCAAAAAAAATACACAATTATTGTATTCTAGCCCGTTACAACATCAAATCAAGTGATACACAGTAACACAGAGGATCCCCATCCTCTGAACCAAGAAACCCCGTCTTCGGCCTGGTGAGATGTCAGCACCCGACGACAGACACAGGACGAGCCGAAACCTTATAGATCATCGACGGTCACCATCGTCGACAGCCGACTACGCTTGTACGTCCGGGGCACACCCGGGTTGGGCGGTGCCCGTCGCATCGGTTTCCCAACGGCATGCACCTTGTTCAACAAGATCCCAGCGACGGCCTTGCAACGTGCCTCGCGATCCTGCGCGAGCCTTTGGGCCATCCTCTGGCGGACCACCGCCTCCAGATGAAAAGGTCGTGGCATCTTCACGGTAAAGGACTGCGACGCCAATCGCGTGCGCTGGTAGGGCACGAGCTGCTCGTTTTGAACAGTGCACACGGGGAGCGCATGGACGTCGTCAAACGGATCTTCGAGTGGAAAGCGGATGGGCTGGGTGGTGACGTGCGGTGGAGACTGTCGACGGGTGTCTACGGGTGGAGATAGCCGCCTGCAGCTAGGGGGTATGGAGACGGGAGCGACACGCCATCCAGCCTTGGCTAGTCCTGGGTGCTCTCTTTCGGCCATGTCCATTGCGACGCCAGCGTACGCTGAGTAGGGAGCTGCAGGTCTTTGGTACGAAGGTATACCAGAGAAGGTGCCGTGGATGGTGTGGACAGCGTGGATGGGGGCGGACATGGCGAGAGAGACCAGCGGACAGCTGCGGAGACGGACGGGTTTATAAATCGAGACCTCTGCCGAGAAGACAATGTTGAAACTCGACTCGACTCCCACAGTCACAAATAGGCGTCCTTTTTGTTGTATTCAGCTCTCGGTTGAGCCCAGCTCGCTTCGTCGTGCGGTGATCCTGGAAACCTAGTCTACATTAGTCTGGCGTTGTCGATGCTCGCGACCCGATCCCGTACGATGGACGGCGGGTGCCTCCGTGGTCGGATGGAGTAAACGCCAGGGTCACACAGGAACGACCATTGAAATCCTCCCTTGACTGTGCCGCTCATCCTTACGTCTGTCCACAGACCCTAGGGTGGTGTACGTCTCCGCTCCACCTTCGCATGCTGTCAATAACAATACAACCACACGGGCATGCATAAATAATGAAGAGCCTTTCTTTGAGTTTACGGTTGGTACAGACAAAAGAAAGAAAAAAAAAGGGGAATGACTTCCATTTCCGTATGCTTGTCTTTTTGTTTTTTTTTCGTGGATGCGAGCATAAATTTGTTTTGGACAAAAGAAAGAGAGAATGAAGCACAAGTAGATGACAGACTTTGGAAAGGGACGAAAATATGCAAAGAAGGAATCCAATGCCAATGCCAGAGGAGCGGCCAACACTGCAAGCTACGAGCATACAATGAAAGGGAGGGAGCATAACGTTCAGACACAAACACAAACATACCGTACATGTTCAAAACCTCAAGTCTAAGGAAAGAACGAATCCGAGTAGCATAAAAGAGACATTCAGTCTAGTCTTTTTGGATAGGTAAACCACACACCTCACAGCAAATAGCGCGTCATGATAAAATGCAGGAAGAGACACTACTCATACGTTAGACAGCCCAGATCGGACGTATTCGCGAGCGGTGTTGGCCGTCTTTCGCTTAGCCAATGGCCGGGAGGTCTCGTTCCTACGAAATACCATCTGCGCGACAAGCTGTGACATACTGCCAATGGCGCCTCGTCGACGTGCATGATTTTGTGTATCGCATTCGGGGCTCTGTTCCTGGGGACACGTCGGTATCCCATCACCCAACTTTAGCCGAAGGAGGGCCCCCACTTCTTTGCTTCGCTCTCGTTCTCGCTTGCGTATCTTCCGAGCTTCGCCCCGTGTGAACAGGTCAACATCTTCTGTGAGCGCTTCCATACGCCTGGCGGCACGCTCAGCAGCAATGGACCTCTTCCGCAGGTCGAACAACTTGGCCAACTCAGGATCCGTAATGTCCTCTGGCAGGATACACAAATCGAAATCTTCCGGGGATGGGGAACGCGGCAATGGCACGTCTCGTGGATCATCGATAAAGAGGAGGGGTTGGTTGGACGTCAAAGGAACGGAACGGGATGGGATTGTAATCCTAGGTATCAAGTCATCATCGTTATCCGCTCCTGGCAGTGACAGCAAATGTTGACCAGGCAACGCAAGCACTGGGTCACTGGTCAAGTCACCCATGTCGTGATCAGAATCGGGTAGGCATGAACAAGATCTTCGACAAGGAGAGGAAGGAACAATCTGGGGAAGTCCATCATCCTCAAGATCAGGGAGATTCAGTCTTGATATTAGGGGTGAGCTGGGTGGAAGAAGTTCGTCACAGTCGGTCAACGATGGCAACGAAGAACTAAAGGTAGACGTAGATGGTGGTTCGGGATCCTGACTTGAAGCCCAAGGTATATTGATTAGTGCCAAGAGAGGACGGGGTCCATCGACATCGACCTCGAGCAATGATGAAGGCTCATGGGGTGAAAGAGGCGAAGAGTGGCAGTAGTCCGGTGCAGGTGGCGCGCCGGCGTCGCAGGGAGAAAAGAGTGTATTCAGGTGTTCAGGCTCCGAAAAATCCTGCGACGACGGTATTGAAAGTGCCTGGTCGCATGGAGGATCCCAGCTCGGGGAGAGAGGAGAGAGGGGAAGCACAGATTGGACTGGATGAGGCGACGGGGGACAGGGATAAGACTCATCGACTTCACATCCCTCCTCGATTTCCTCGACCTCTTGCTCATGAAAGGGAATGTCCACATCAGCATCGGGTAAAATGAGCGTCGGATGTGGCATCGTCGGTGGCGGCGTGAGCGGTTTCTCAGAGGCCAGGTCCTCCCTACGCATGACCGGTGGCGAGTCGAGCACGCCGGCGAGGTGGGTAGAATACAGCGGTGCAGATTCGCCGGCCTCTTCTGGAAGAGGTATGGTGGATTTTGACATGGACGAGCCTGACGGTGGAGAGGGGTACACTTTGACAGAATCAGTGCACAACAATTGCGTGGGCCCACCCTGGAGGGCATGGCTGCGGGCGAACTTGATATGAGGGTAATCTGGCTGCAGACACGGTGCGATAACAGGCGGATCGAACGAATCGCTGACCGTGTGCCACGAGCGAGGGGACAAGGCCCGAGTCAACGCAGGCCGACATGGGGGCAGCCAAGCGTCGCTCCGAGAAGGTAGAGAGGACGACAAAAGGGTATCTGTAGAAAAGGACTCCATGGTATACGTTGCGAATGGTTCCACCGATATTCAAGACCTGGAAAAAAGACGGTGAGACGTTGGGTTCTGATCTTGAAGTAGGAGGTTGAATGAGAGGGCGGGGAGAAAAACGCACAGGAATCGCACATCAGTAGCGAATACACATCGCTTTGGGGGGACAGAAGCAAGCGGCGAATTCGCAGAGGGAACGAGGGGACCGTTCTGACTGTGCTGTGGACGCTGAGGCCTCGTGCTGGGCGAGTGGCTGAGAAAACGTGTCGGTGATTGCCCGTCGTATTCCCATTAGACTAGCTCTACATACACGCGTCATGCTCCAGGTGATATCTCCACAGCCATCTGCGGTCCATTCTTCGACGCCTGCTCCATCAGCGTCTCTTCGCCTTCCCCTACATGAGGCTCCAGCTCGTGCTCCCTCACCCCCCGCTTGCCCCTTGCGTACACCCTACACGCCTCCGTGCTTGCCTTCAGCTCCGGGTCATCATGCCGCAGCGCAACCACCGCACAGCCCGGGAAATTCAGCTCTGCAATCTCCTTCACCTTGGGCAGCAGGGCTGGATCGGGCGAGTACGTCCCAGAGTTGTTGTCGATCACGATTTCCCACTCCACCTCCTCGTCCTGGACAGCGTCCGAAAAACGTGCCCACCCGCCAACCGGCCGTGGATGGAATTCGCCGCTGTACCGCACCGATGTTGCACAATTGCTATGCAACGCGTGTTTGGACGCGAAGTCAACGAAGAACGCCGCCCCCGTTTCGGAAAAACGCAGCGAGTCATCGTCTGTTGAGATGATGTACGTGTACACGGCTGGCTTGATGCGATGCGCGTACGAGACCGTCCCGACGATGGGTGAGCGATGCATGCCACCGCGAAAGAGAGTGAACACATCCTCGGCTGATTCAATGACTCCGAATGCATTCGATACGGATCTCGCGTACAGCAAGCGATGGCCAGCATGAATTCCCGAGCGAAGCGCAACAGACGTGGGTCCTTGAAAAATAGCCTGCGCAGCCTTGTAATCGCGATTCCAATGCTGCACTTGATCTCCAAATATCCGTGGGACACCCTTGATATAAACCTTCCAGGTCGAGTACAGGCGGGTGTCTCTTAGCTTCGTTAACGCACCCACCGTCGGTGAGCTATGGCGCGAATAATGGGTAGGCCCATCAAACAAGTACGGAAAAAGCGTCGGGTCTTCATAAGACGGCGAAGAGTCGATCTTGAAAGTACAAATGTCATGAGTCTACTAACGAGGATCGTTCGGTTGCAAGTCACCTTGAGCCAAAAAGTGCCACTGTTGTGTATACGCGTGAGACCTTGAATCTCTGCTTCCTTGGTCCCGGGATATATCGTCGTCTCAAACTTTCCAATGTAGCGATCTATCAACGATGCATGGTATTTACACCGCAAGACAACAGACAACACGGCCGTCGTTGGTACGTTCTTGACCTGCCAAATTTCGTTCCACACCGGCGTCGACGTACTCGATCGAACCGACGACCTGCAGAGTTATAAGCGCTTCAGATTCAGAGAACACTCGCTCGAAACTAGGAGATGACGCGCAGATACGACAACTTGCCATCCAGCTTCGCATGAAAGAACGGGTCTGTCGTCCCAATGACGTCTATCTTTGGGAGACGCGATGCACCGATGAACTGGCCCATGGCGCTTCAGATTGCAAGCTATGGAGACGAGGAGCAGTCGCTGCACTACCCACCTGGATTGTTACGTCGACGTACCTGGTTTCCACGCCGTGCCATTGCTTGGCAGCTTCAACGGGGTGGTCTGTTGTCTTGGGGTGAGCGCGCAAGTGAAGATGGTCGGCAATATTCCCCATGCTTTGAATCGAGTCAAGCATGGCTAGCCGAGCAGACGTGAAGGAAGGCGTTTCATGGTACAGTCGGTTTCCGGAGACCTCCGCAGCGCCATCAATGACACTGACATCCTTAGCTAAGCAACTTTACATTTGACCCTGATCCGGATTGTTTAGAAAGCGAACTCATCAGTTCCACAGAAATTTACCTCTAAACTTTGGAGTCGAGACTTGATTGGCGCTGCTGGAACTACTGCACTGTTGACTGCACTTGAGGCGAGGACTGGGGTAGTTCACCGGACTGGAAGAGGAGCGTCGAGCCAGCGCCAACTCTGCACAGGAAGAAACTGAATTATAACACGTATACAGCTTGGCTCCCCTCATTGCTCTGGTCAAGAATTGCTGCGCCGTGCTGGGCGGTACCGATTTGGTTGTATCGGCCCTTCCAACCGATCAAATCGCTCGAAACGCGAGAGACCTGGGTAAAACGAACACTTACCAACAAAGTTAGAAGATGGGCTGAGACGAGCAGGTTGCAAAATGGTCCAATCTCCTTGCTCTGGTAGTCTGCTCTATGTACACGGTTTTTAGAACTATGGCGCGTGGGCAGGGAGATTAGTTCGCCCTGGGCATTCGAAGGTGGTAGTTTTGTTCGTTTCTGATCATGATTTTTTCCAATCTACAGCAGGAACGATCTGGCTCTAGTTGCGAAACTTCAAGTCTGTTGCTCTAGTTTTCGATTCAATCATGCGTTGCAGTATCGTCACCGATCTAACTTTGAGCGCCGAAATTGGGGAATCCAACGTCGACGTATGCGCGCATCCGCTCGCCATATCGAATCGTGAGCCAAATCAGGCTGATCGCTCGTCAAACCTCACGCTCAGAAACGACAACGGGACACGTACAAATATCCGAACAGGGCTAGGATGCCCGAGATGCTGTTGGTTGCAGCGACACCGATGGTTTCGACGGAGGGTAACAACAGCGCAGATACCGGCGCAAGCAGCAGTGATCGGAGAGCCCTGATGTAAGTAAACGACACAGATGACCGTTAATCACGCCCTTGGATTGAACAGGTACTCACGTCATAGCGGCCGTAGCCTCGGCATTCCGAGATGGTATGATATCGACGGTATAAGCTCCAATCGGTGCGAGAACCATATCCACCTAATGGATGTTCGCATCAGTGGCAGATGTGCCTGGGAGGCAACTTACGCCCATGCCATTGGTGAAGAAGCACACAAGGTTGATCACAAGACCGAGCGTGCCGTCGATGTACGTCGTCGTGAAGCCGGCTAGCGTAACAGAGATGGGTATAAGCACAAGTCCCCCGAGCCACACCGCACGAAGGCGATCTTCCGGGACCCATATGCCGTTGCGTTCTTGCTTTCCACGCCTCACCGCCACATCGGACATATACCCGGAAATTGGGCCCCCGACTGTACATGTGATCAGGTTAGAACGTCCAGCAAGACCAGAGAGGATGTACCAAAGTTGCCAAGGCCGCTTGGGAGGAAAAGGGCACCGACCAGGCCTTCGCTTTTAATTCCATACTTAGCACCCTTTGAACAGCTCAGCGGGAGTCACGTGTGTAAAGCTTTTTGCATACGTACGACGGTGTATGCGATAGGTATCATCAGGACTACCGGTTCAGGATGTCAGTGGGTGACTATCAGTTAGATGCTCATCCATGAGACACACCCCAGTCCGACATGAGTGCAAAGGTATTGGCCAGTGCCTAAAGAGACTGATTAGGACACCGCGCGAGTGCCAAGATCCATCAGGCGAAAAAGTACGTACGATCGCTATGATATTGGGGCTCCGTAGGAAAGATAGGCAACGAAGTGGGTTGATGAACACGAACAACTTCCCTGAATTCCGCTCTTTGTCCATACCGCGTGAACCCGGATGAGCAGTTTCAGGGAAGAAGAAGGTGAGGAACAACAATTGCATTATACTCCACACACCCAGTGAAGCTTGGAAACCGCGCCAGGACCAGTATTGAGCGACGGCACCTAAATGGCCGTACGAGGATCAACGTCAATATCCATCAGAGACACCGGATAATGGCATGATGAGTTACCTCCAACGGGTGGTGCAAGGGCAAGTCCGAATACCGTGGCCTAGGCAGTAAACGCTGGTATCATCCACAACAAACCATGCTAGCGAATAGACTCACACCGAAGAAAGTGCCCATGGCAGTTCCACGTTCCTCCACCTTGTAGATATCTCCGATGGTGGCAGCTCCCAGAGCGTAACTGCCAGAGCAACCAAACGTCTGTACGAATCGCCAGAAGAGCAGACTGTTCAGTTTAGTAGACGCTGCAACAGCGAAACTACCGATGATTGTAAAAGGGAAGCCACAGAGGTATATCGCCCGTCGACCATCTCACCAAAGAAATCAAAGTCGAGGTTAGTTAACCAACAAGGATGTCTGAGGTACAAAAGACTCGTGGAGCTTACAGAACGAACTATATCCGGACCAGAACATGACACCGATCGCACTTGCAAACACGGATAGACTTACACCTAAACTAGGGACCCAGCTTCACGATACAAGGGTGACAGGATATGTCGAATGACATACCTCACGGCGGCGGGTGTTGCGTCAAGGTCATAGGAGATTTGGGGTATCGATGGGACAAAGCAGCCACCGACAAACACTGAACGATGATTGACGATGGTTTTAACGCAAAATAAGCCAGTAGACATGCAAGACGCACTGGGAACGAGTCCAGTGAGAGACACGATAGCGAGGATCGCCCGCTTCTGTCTACGGCTGAAGCGATCGTAAATATCCTCGGTGGGGAGAGTACACTGGGTCGAGTGTGCGTCAGGGTGAAGCTGATTTCCCAGCAAGGGACTCTCTTCAGTAGTCATGATATGAAGTTGGGTTGCTGGAATGCGATGTCCCACAAGCCTTCCTGTTCTGAGCTTTGAAGGGTATTTTCAGTGTCTCGCACAGAAATAGCTGATGTATCACAAATCGAACCTGGGCATTTTCGCAGGCACGTAGTCGAAGATTCTGCGGTCACCTGTCCCTGAAACATTTAGAGCCTTTCCGGTAAGCAAAGTATTTGATTGCGTACTTGAAAACACTTTATTTTGTATATGTACTATATAAAGATATGAATAGTAACTATCATACTTGATTGATCGTACAGACTGCCAATACTTACAGTATGCAACACACTGTGCATGAATAGGATACTAGTGGAATTTGAGTTTGGAGGGTCAAAGTGAACGGGGTTGTACTCTGGATCGAGGGTCAGAGAGGTTCACAAGTCACGCACATAGCAAACAGTGAAACCGATATCTTGTACAAATAAAAAAGTAATCGGTGATGACAAATAGTAGGCGCATTTTCTTCTTCGAGTGCTCGACGCAAAACTAGAGCTGGGCCGGTAGGATGAGAGTTAGTGGGGCAACCTCTATCAGATCTGTATATTCGCGTGGAGACATTACTATGATCAAGTGATTTACCTCCGTTCTCAGCATTATGCCGCTTGCTCCAATACACGAGACATCGACGACACAAAAGGAAACGGGAAAAAGAGGGATGGTTCACATCAAGTCCGTGCAATTCAGTCAGGTTCTCCGTCACGATTTAGGGCGAAACTCTGTA
>JBBPQW010001007.1:0-10992 GCA_038092695.1 Boletus rubropictus | reverse complement strand
TCCGTTTGAGGGAGAGTGTTGTTGCATATGTACAATAGAGACACCAAAGCTTACCATATTTGGCCACCGCTCAGCTGAAGGATTCGGTCAGCCGACTTAAAGCCGCAGAGCCGCAGTTAGCCGAGCCGAGCCGAGCCGAGCCGTAATGCATGTGGCAGCTCGGCTTGTTACCGGCTCGGCTAACCATGCGCTCGGCTGCAGCTTAAGCCGGCTATAAGCCGAAGCCGCGGCAACACTACCCCAGGGTATACCCACGTTATTCCCTATTGACAATGGGTGGGCAACATCAATAGTGCTAGGCTCGTACGATAAGGCTTTATAAAGGCTTTGTATGAAATCCTGGGCTTGTGTGATGGTTTTGTACTACATGTTGTGCTGTATGCAATATATGCCAACCCATGGGTACAACCCATGCTGGGTATACCCATGGGTCTCTTTTTTACAACCCATAGCAAAACCGATACCCACATAGTGGGTATGGGTATATGAGTGGGTATGGGTATGGGTTCACTCAGATATACCCATGGGTATACCCATGACAATCCCTAGAAGGGATCGGGGAGTCGGGGAAGCACTTTGCAATCTCATGACAGATTTTCTCATACATGTCCTGTGATGAGTGTTCGAGCGCCAGTAAAATACCGAGCGCAAGCTCATTAATCGGACTCATGATTTCAGGGGTTTTTTGTGGAGGGTTTCGAAGATGATCGAGCTGCTCTCCTATTAGCGCAGAACCATCATCGAGTGTCACATCTCGTAGGCTCCGAATGAATTGTATGTCTCGCTTTAATGAATCCATATGGGAGTGCTCCTCGAGGTCAGATAAATCGAGCTGGGAAAGAGGGTGTTGGTCTCAAGGTGGATCTGGGACCTGGGATTGAATTGGTGTAGCTCGTTCCCCTTGAACTGGGCGTGCATTTGCGCCCATTAAGGCATTACCTGGGCTTGTTACAGGGTCATCCGAGTTGTATTGATCAAGCCCAGAACCACGGTCTCCGTCAATCGCAGGGTCCCCGCATTCATCGATTGCAAGGTCCTCGTGTCCATCGATTGCAAAGTCCTCGTGTCCATCGATTGCAAGGTCCTCACGTCCATCAAGCGGAGGGGTCTCATTACTCTGGTCAATATCCAAAGACATTTGCTTCAATGTGGTTATGAGTAGAGTAGAACAGAGATATACGCACCTGAGCATCATCTATGCACCGGCGATTTGAAGGTCTTGTCTGCACTTCCAGATCATTGTCTGGCTGTCTGGGTCTATTTGAATGTGCAGGAGCCTGTGCACGAAGCCGATCTGAGAGATGGGCAGATCATATTGCTTGCTTTTCGTGCTCACCCGCCTGTTGAAGATGCCGATACCAGGTCTGTTTCGAGCCAACTTGTGTTCGCAGACCTTTGCAGAACTTATCGCAGACGCACCAGTATTGTCGCTCCGGCATAATGGAGAGGGTCTTTGAAACATTTGTCTATTGAGATGGATGACATGGTGGACATCCTGTAGGTACATCGCAGGCGAGATGGTAGTGATGGTGAGCAGGATCGATGTACCTACCGAGATGTGTGGGAGTAGATTACCGTAGAAGCCATAGATTTGGGAACGTCCCGTTTATATACTGGACTAGATCAACTATAAATTGGTATATTGTAGGTAGACGCTAGTACACGCGGGTAGCCTGTTCCTCGACCTGAGTATACTACTAGTAGATTTACCCATATCCATTTTTCACTGGGGCTCAAGTGCCATTCCGCCTTTATGCCTCGATATCCTCACACGAGACTCTTCAGCAATCCTCATCGCTCCGTAGTTCTGTCGGGACCCCACATCCAGGTGCTAGACACACAGTGAGCACGACTCCACGTTGATTGTGCACAACGAGTGATTACAAAGCATGAAGGAGCGGGCGCATACTCTTCTCAACAGTAAAGGTCGCTCGAGAAGATGAAGAAGGGATCTTCAAAAGTGGACCTATCCGCTGCTCTGGAATGAGTAAAGACGGAAGATATCTTGCCACTACCGGGGACGATAAGCGACTCAAAATATGGGACCTCGAGTCGCCTACTCTTCTGAGTGCACGGTAGGGTTATTGGGTTGAATCTCGTCAGGGGCCTGGTCATTGACAACGCAATCCAGAGCACTTCCGAAAAAACCAACTTCTATCGAGTTTTCCAGGAATGAGGAGATTCTTGTTTCCGATAAATTTGGTGACGTTTTCAGGTAGACTTTTTTCCTGTAGTTCGTGAAGGTTCCCTAATCCTGTTCAAAGGTATGCGCTCCACCCAAACAACAAGCTAGTCGAAGAAAAGAACGTTGACGACACAATCGACCCTTCTAGCGGAGAACTCGTACTAGGCCATGCGTCTCTTTTGACAGCTTGTTTGCTTACCCCAGACGAAAAGTTTATCATTACGGCCGATCGCGACGAGCACATCCGAGTTAGTTGGTATCCCGAGGGCCACATCATTGAGAGCTATTGTTTGGGTCACAGGAGGTGAGCACCTCATCTTTCTCAAATGGTTGCGCTTATATCGCGCATGTACAAGGTATGTATCAGCCATCCATATCCCAGCGGTACCTGCTACAACCTTAATTTCTGGAGGAGGAGATCCTGAACTTAAGATCTGGGAGTGGATGACGGGGCGCTTGCAGCGGAGTATCACTGTATTCGCTGCTGTCAAGCCTTTCATCAGGGTGGCGGCGCAAAACGGAAGACACGAGTCGCCAAATGAAAATTACGACGACGACGAAGCGGTCAAATCGAGAGGCGGGAAGAAAAATTTCAGTACAACGACCGTTTTCGTTGTTCGCAGAATCAGCTCGTTTCTCTCCGGGGGAGAAGACCATGTCGTGTTTAGTGTGGTCGGGTAAGCCTCAACCAGTGCAATATTGACTTTCTGAACGGGGAGCCTACATTCTACAGAGCGACGGCGATTTTTGAGTTTATCTTGGCAGAAACTGACAATCAACCCGATATCCGGCATTATGATTTTGGAAAGCCTGTGATTGACTTCACTGTTTGTGGGGAAGGGACAATCTGGGTCCTTCTTGATGCTGACTTCTCTGAGGAGTCCGATGTTGATGATGAACGCCCTCGCAAGTTGGTTCAAGCAGTTCAGTGGTCGGTTGACCAGGTATGCGCAATAACTGCATGACTATTGCGCACTCCACTCATCCACCCCCGCTAAGTTTGCCGATGTTGCTAGTTCAGCGTTGCTTGACAGCCTCAACACTATATGCTCGCTTCCTGGTTCGCATTCTCCCTATTTAAAATAAATTTGATTGACGTTGTCCCAAACAGCGACGGCGGAGGATCTGGAGCTCTTAGACATTTACGCTGACCTGTCATCCCTACCGAAGAGTACCGATGGAGAGCAAAGAAGTCAGGTGCTGGGACGATCGGAATCAATCCATCAACCTCTGAAAGATGCACCCACTGGACGAGACGCACCGGTTGCTGTCGGTTTAACAAAACGAGCTCTAGGACGGCTGAAGCACAAACGTGCCTTGAACCAGTCACATCACGAAAAGGTAGATGATATGAAATACCTGGCCTAGACACGAAGAGGATGAGGGCAGACTCGGACAATGAGGATTCACATAGCATGTAGTATGAGTACCGAGTCAGCTTGTCCGAAGCACTGCAGGTGATTGATGACAGCATGTCTGTTTCCGCATGCTTTGACTCCAGGCTAGAGCCAAAGCATGCGGAAAGTAGCAAGGACTCTTTGGCAATACGAAGACGATCCCATTGCACGAGGTGACCCCACACATCCACGAACTAGCATGATAAATAAACGTGATCCAATGACTGACTGATAATAACAGCAGAGTTATTTATCTCAGTGGGATTAGGTCCACAACTCGCACTGTCCAATCCCACTCTTCCTCGTACGCCCCAATAGTCAAGAGACATAACCAAGGAAATCGATCATACTCTGTCGGGTTTACGCCCACCGTCCGAGCAACGCCATAATGCCGGTACCAAGTAACATGCAACACAATGCATATACAAGCTTTCTGGATGATGCCTTGTTCATTTCTTTGCTGAATAGGAACTCATGCGCCATCAACTGCGGTATCAAGTTAGACCAAGTCAGAAAGAAGAAAAAAAAAAACAGGACAAGCCTTACCTCGACCAAACCAGTATACAACAAAATCCCAGCGCTTAAAGAATCCATTACTCCGCTGACAATGGACGCCGTTGTGCTGCCAGGGTTGTAAGTATTACGAATTCCAAGTCCCACCGCAATTCCAACTGGCGTCGTGATAGCATACAGCAAGGCTCCGCAGTAGGGGATGTAGTTGTACTTTGGGGGCACTCGCATGAACGCCAATCGCGATCCAACACCTAAACCTTCGAATGTTTCTTCCAAATGCCGTTAGCCGGGTTCTGATGCGACCTCGACGTCTAACTCACGATGGAAGACAATTACAACGAAGAGCACTTTGAAGTCTGAGCTCACAGCGAGCGTCAACCCGATGAGTAGACTGTATAATAGCTATCAGCACCTGTCTATCCATAGAGAAAAGCGGGCCGACCTATGCAGCAGCACGCCAAATTCCAATATGAATATACCGATAACCTGCGCCGCCGCAGAATCGTCGAAATGACGTGATCCCTCGAGGTCAGACGATGTAAATTTCTCGAACTCATTTGAGCCCTCTGGACCATGAGCGGCATGTGAACCGATTCCATGACCATGGGGATCTATAATAGTGAATGACAATCTCGATGACGGTGTTACAGACATACCATGCTCAATTCCCAGTGCGGCAAGCTTTGCGGTCCCCACACGGAAGGCGATGATTTCTATAATGAAGATCGAATAAATGCTGAGCATTGCGAGTGCAAGGGCATATGGCTAGGTCGTGGATTTATTGAGAGTAGACTGATGAGACCTGTGTTCAGACGCACGTAAACCTGCCATGCAGCTGACAGACATGGAGATCCGAGTTCATTTATAGCGGGGCTCAACAAGTGAATGAAGGCAGTCGCGATCTGTACGAAAGCTGAGGAAAACTGTAACCCATAAATCAGAAAACTCACAATGACTCCAGAGCCAAAATATTTAGCAAAACTAGGGGCAGAATAAGCATGGCAACAGACAGGATAAAATAAATGAAAAAAAAACTAACTCGAATACGCCCATCGGCACCTTCAGCGACTTGGATTTATTTGTAAGAACAGGGAAGAATGCACCGCAGGCAGAACCCGCGAGGATAACAAAGATTGATGCTATCCGTAGGCTGGTGTACGAATCCGCACCACCACCACTACCACAGCTTACGGTCGTGGAAGACATGACTGTGTCAGCGACAGATAAGACGAGTGAAACTGTGCTCCAACTCAATCATTTATCAGAAAGAAGGACAACTGTGAGGGTCCTCACTTGTGTACCCTCCCGGTCAGGGCAACATGTTGTAGTGATTTGGCATGGGTACATCACCCCAAATGTGTACTGTACCATACTGTGTCTGAAAATGTCTGTGTCGGAGTACATGTTGCTCATCTCATCGATGAGCAAGAACCAGGTGAGCACCATACAATTTCTAATATCGACATGTCAAGGCGAAATATGGCACAAAAGGTTTCGTACAGTCGAGGGAAGCGAATTATCGCTCGTACATCCGTCCAACTCAGCCCTTCGTTCGTCGCCCCGTTTCTGGATCGCCTCCATCGAGGAAATCTCCCCGACGAGATCCAACACCGGAAGTCGCTCCCAGTCAGGCAACGCCCCTCCAGGCAGATCCAACAATCTTGGACCGTACGTCGTGCCCCCCTCCGTCATTGCCCCCGAGATTTGCATCAACGGGAGTGAAAACAGGTGTTTCTTCTTCTCGTACACCTCGCCCGGTTCATCCTTGACGTGTGACCCCACCTCGAGATGATTCGTCGACAGGGACACAAAGTCATCGTAGTTTGGGTAGAGCATGACGTACCCCCGGAGGTAGACGAGCTCGATAAAATATCTTTTCCAAGATTTGATCCATCTGTTGGAACGCACCCCTGGGACGATTGAGCTACTGATCGGTAAAGCGGATTGGGAGAGGCGAAGGGAGAGGTAATCATGGAACTCGCGCCAAGGAGAGGGAAAGTAGAGTGCGCCCCAGCTGCATGGAATTTGCGAGAGGTAGGGAGTGAAGGGATCAGCAAGCGAAGTGGATCGAAAGAGTACGCGTGGGTTGAAGAGTTGACGGCCTGTAGGACGGAGCTCGATGATTTTCTGCTGGTAGAGGCTAATCCCGAACAGCTTCGAGGAAGATCTAGAATCCCCATATCTAGCGAACATGTCAGGACACACATTCACCTGGATGAATATGAACAGACTTGTAACGCAACAGGGTCATTTTGACCCATGCGTAAGACAGAGGTGACAATTCAATGTCGTCCTCGAGTAACAAGCCATAAGAGTCGTTGCAGTTCGGATACCATGACTCGACGACAGCGGGGAGTAAGCCTCCTTGAATCACCCGGTGGTGGAGGACCATATCACCATGGGGCCATTCAAAATTTTGCGCAATATGCATAGTCTCCGGATCAGAAGTTTGGTCCATATTGATACGTATGTCAACCTTGTCGCCGTAGAACAGTGTACGTTGGATCGATTCAAGTAAACGCCGGAGCGAGTATGGCCGATTGTTTGTGATCACACTGAACGTAATTTCGGGGACGTTCCAATCTGGTTGTAAAACTAGTGTGAGATTAGTCTGTAGGACAGGAAAGACGAACGGCGCAGTTCATGGAGAGTCAAGGAACCCATCCATTCAGTATATGGCAACTCCAGACAAGGAAGCCTGATCAGGGTGGTATTGAGAAATGGCGGTTGCTCCAAAATCAATGAAAACGTCGACGAAACAAAGTCCTGGTGGTCCAAGCCAATCACGATGTCGGGTACAGACCCAAGAGAGCTGAGCCAGTCGGAGAAGCTATGGATCTCCTTCGAGCGTTGAAAGTAGGATATAGTGCAGTCCCTTTCGCTGACAACACCGGAAGGTTCAGCCTCGCCGACAGTATCGTAAAGATAGGTCAATATAGTATATCCTTGGTGATGAAGTTTGCACGTCGCCGGGATGAAGTGTCTGAGGTCATCCTTGTGAGGAAATGCCAACACAAAGAACCCTTTGGGAGAGATAGACAAGGAACCAAGGTCAGCGAGAGTGCGAGAATCCGGATTGTTGTCTGACTCCTCGCCGGGGAAGGTCATGTCGGGTTCTGTTCTGTGGTTACAAGCCAGTATGTCCAAGATTTCTGTGCCGATGACGAGGCCGCCTATCGAGCCGCGCGTCGATTTTGCAACGTAATTTCCTAGTACAGGCCAGACCAAGGAAGGGGTGGTGGGAGGTACCCTAGCCAGTAGACTAGAGGGAGAAACAAAGGGAGGGATAAGAAACACTGCTGGTTGTACGTGGTCGGAAGGCGAGAGCTGGGACCAGTTATGGGACGAGACGGCGAATCCGCGGGGTCCCATAGGCAAGCCCACCGCGCGTGGGTGCAATAGATATGCTCTGTCGCACTCCGCTATTTGCTCGAAACCGTGTTCGTCAAGGAGAAGAACCCATTGTGTCTTTACTCGAGCGATGACGTCGAGAGAGGCTTGATGGTGATGCGTGAGGCCAGACCAGGGATATAGGGACACCTTTGGATGACCGAGCGGAGCATCTGACAGAACAACACGAAGCATGCGACGAACGTCGACTAGGAGTGAATGGGGACAGACAATCGCGACTTCATATAGGACGTTTGTGGAGACAAGAAAGGGAGCCAACAGTTTGTCCAGGCCGGCAAGAGTGCTCGAAACGAGGGGCAATATGACGGTCAGCGAATGGATGCCAACAAAGGGGGTCTGAGCGGGAGCTAGGACGTTGGTGGATGGATACGGTGAGCGGGTTGTGATCCAGAGTATGCACAATAAAACGAACAGGACGAAGAGCCAACGAGACATGGTGGTGAAACGTGGATGTCTCAGTCGAACTCGGCTGTGTCGCTTTTTGTTCCCCTCCACGATGGCCTCGACGTCTGACACGGCACTCAAGGCGGAAATCGCCCGTCTTACAGGTGCGCTCAGCGTTATAAGCTTCACTGAACGTCGCTCATGAACTTCTAGGTGCAATCAACCAGCACAAGGTCGCTCAACGACGATTTCGTTCTTATCCAAGACCAACCCGAGTCCTGTCCTCGACCCATGATGTAGTCATCGACGGGGTCACCTTCGAATCCTCCTCTCGTTCTCTCGTCCGCAAGGATCGTGAGTCTCCTTCTAACATTGCGACCAATACAACCTAACCCCTCTAGTATCCAAACCCTCACCAGCCCCCCTCAACCCGATACAAGAACCCTCAGACTTTTCAAAGACAACGCATGGACACCGTCTCTCCACCCACCGGACTTATAAACCCAAGGCATCTTCCCGTGCCCAGCAACATCGACCAAGGAACCGCAACATGACGCTCGATAACACTCGTCGACCAACACAGTCTGTTTACCGCTACAATTCTCGTGAAGGCATCAATCTGATTGCCCACTACAGAGACCGCCAACCCAACAAACGCATGAAATATCTCAACAAACCATGCCCCCGTTTTACGACAACAGGTGCGTCTCGAATTGCTTTTCATCAATGTTCTATCCTCAATGCAAAGTGACCCCCTCGTCATACCACGGCTGCTCAGGTGCCTGCAGCCGTGGCCTTACTTGCATGTACCAGCACGACCCCAACAAGATTGCGATCTGCTGGAACTTTTTACATGGCAATTGTTCCAATACTGCCGAATCCTGCAATCTTTCTCATGACCCCATCCCGGAGCGTACTCCCCTCTGTGTTCATTTTGCGAACAATGGGCGGTGTACTCGGGAGAATTGTCCGTTCCCTCACGTTCGCGTGGGCCAGCGACATGGCGTTTGTCGCGACTTTGCAGTACTCGGATATTGTTCCCGAGGTCTCGATTGTCAGATGCAACATGTCCGGGAGTGTCCAGACTTTGCGGAAAAGGGTACTTGTTCGACCAAGGGATGCAAGCTTCCGCATGTCATCCGTGCAAACCGTAATCGCAAAGTACCGACTACAACGAGGATGGTCAAGACTGATTCTCTTCCGTTGGCCTTCATAAACTCGGCTGTTTCTGTGGTCACCTCTGGTTCTGATACTCCCTCTAGCAATACGACAAGCACACAGCAGAGTTCGGTCCAAGATGCTCAACTTGGCGATGAGTACATATCTCTCATGTTCAATGAGAGCGAAGAAGAGAGTGATGACAACAATGACGATAATGCCACTGATACGGAAGATGAGGATGCTAGTGACGAGGAAGAGGGTGATGGCCCCACTGTAGCAGACAGACCAAACTCTGGTCCCTGACGTGACTTGGTACTGATGATTGTCTGTTCGTTTTGAATAAATGTACTTTTTGTTGTGATCCACTTGGAGCTGTCAGGGTAACTCAGTTGTTTTTTTTTTTTTGTCGTGAGGCGCAGTCATTTGGGTGAAGTATGTACAACAGCGTGGAAAGCTGAGAATCGTGTATCTTATGCCTCTGTCAGTTCACGCAGACGACGAACCGTGCTATGCCAGAATTAGAACGGAAATAATCCGCCATGCATGGAAACGTCGCTCACCTCCGAACTGTGGCAGCCGCAGTTGTCGATACAGTCCAAGCACCGCCAGCGATCGTCTTTTTACATGCACGGCAACTCCAGATACCGACTGCTGTACGCTTGACAGAGTCCTGTTGGATTCGACATTAAAATACTGCCGTTAACCGAAAAAGGGGATGCTTGCCTTGCCGCAGAACGTGCAAGTGTAGCGAGCGTGTTGCGTCACCTCCATCTGTGTAGTAAGATCGGTCACGGCTCGGCTCTGGTGTCTGTGAGTGCGAGTCAAAACGTACCTTTTTCACCTGCTTTCGCAAAGAGGCACCATAACGCTTCCCGTTTTCACAACTTTAGTTCGGCAAACGCACTCGAAAGATGGGATGTACGCACAGTACCATATTTCCCGGTCACGCCGACTTTGCGGGTACGTTTGGTCTTTGGAAACGTCTGTGAGCACGATCACAAGCTTACATCCATATAAAAGGACTTGCCATGTTGAAGGATGATAGTCTTGACGAGTCGAGTGTTTCGTGCAACAGGATATCCTGGATTGGCGTCCTCGGAAATCTCCGGTGGACTGTACAGTTCAGCCGCACACAGCATGACTCATCAGATTCATGGTTGGTCATGTGACCCTCCTTTTTTTGAGCCGCCCAATAATTTTCTTCCTATTCCATGTGTCCATCGAGCGTCGTCGTCGAGCGTCGCCGTCAAGCGTCGTAGGTTCTCAGGTCGTATGGAATATGGAACTGATACACATGAAATACAAAGCGGTTGCTCTGACACGTCCTCCCATATCCTCTGTCGGAGAATTTCCCAAGGTGTCCACTCAACGAATCAATCAACTCGACTTTATGTCTGTCTGCGAGGGGCTCTTCGTCTTGAGGTCATCCACTCGCCACCTTGCAAACTGTAGTTCGTCTTCCAGTTGTGTAATTTCTTTTCATGTTCGGCCATGTGTGAAACTGTCATGCAAATATCATTGGCAGTGACTTTGCCTGTGAAGCAGGTATACACTGAGCAACAAAAGCATTGCAATGTTTGATATATTTGCATTGTGCATGATATACAAAGCCAGGGTGTGGGAATCTCACTTAGCATTAGTGGGATGAAATATAGTAGACACTCTTGGCTTGCTATAGCCCCTTGGTCATGTGATTTGATTTAGTGAGTATGGAGATATGGCCATTTTAAGTTGGTCATGTCATTGCAACAGTTTTGTTGCTGATCTAGTAGCATTCAAAATTGATATATTCTCATATGTTCTAACATAAGCAATGGGTCATGTGACCTATAATATGTTCAACACAACACAAATAAACCAAAATACCACTCTTGATCCACTACCACCACCATGAAATCTCTCTCTGCTGCTCAAACCAATCAAATCATCTCTTTCTTGGAT
>JBBPQW010001006.1:0-10994 GCA_038092695.1 Boletus rubropictus | reverse complement strand
GGTAAAGGGCAGGCGATGCCAGTGTCCGTTTGATTAATCTAGAACAAGGGTGTTACAACCAAATAATGGTGGTCTACCATTGTCCGTCAAGTGGACAAGCACTGACCACTGTTCATGATGGTTGATGTGAGACATACACCCAAAGAGGGATGGTGCTTGGAAAGTGGGATGGTTTTGTGTGAAGAGCACTAGACTGGGTAGTGGGGAAGAATAGAGGACTTAGGGTAAGAGCCTAATGGCTAGAGGATACTATCTCCACTTGAAGGAAGCGGGATAGGCAAGGGTTGAGGGTTTGAGCATGAATGGCTTGACAGCACAGAGGAACTAGCTCGCTCTTGAAGAAAGGCAGCTAGGCGAGAGTTATGGTGAACTTGAGAGGGCGCTGCAAAGTGCAATGTCACGCTCTAAACTTGTGTGTAGAAGCTAAGGGCTCGACCAGCACTTGAAGTGATAAGGTGAAATAACAAAGTGTTAAGCTGGTCGCTGTGAAGAACAGCAAGCAGTTGAGAAAAGGAAATGTTTGGAATTATATCAGGATCACCACACAAAGTGTATGGGCCTAAAACAATGAATTCCAAATGTGAGGAAAAAAGATACAAGGTACACTACTGGCTACTTATATACTACATGACTATGTGCACAGACCAGCTTAGGGCCAGCATGGAATATGCTAGAAAATTCTGATAAGATCCTAGTGGCTGTGTGATACGATAAGATTAGATAAGATTGAGAGAAAGATAGTATTGTATGGTACAGGTACAAAGTAGGAAAATGAGAGTCCTGACACAGAGTAGAGGTGTCTGTGGATGAAGGTTTAATGTAAACTCTTTGAATGTGACAGCAGCTACACTGGCCAGTGGCATACAGCACTTAATGGATGCTTCTTGACAGACCATAACCCCAGGATCTGTAGCAGGGGGGACCAGATATATTATTTATCTCTAAACACCTCAGCAGCCCTAGCATAGGTAAGGGGCCAATCACATGCCAAAAAGATACTTTTATAACTTTGAGCAGAAGTGTAGCAATCAGATCAAATGGTTTACCCTCAACCATCAGATGGCCGAAAATACTCTCCACTTAACCCTGTGGCCCAGGTAGTGTATCAAGCTTTGGTCAAGTATTGCAACCCTTGAAAGGTCACTCCACTAGCCAAGCCTGTTGCAGCATACACTAACTGCTGGTGCAAAGAAAATAGACAGAAAGAAAAACTCAACTCAAGCCACAAGGATTGTGAGTCCCAATAACAAGTGACCAAAGCTGGGGATACTAGTGGAGAACACTCGCCTTATATATTGTACCAAACCATGCACAGACCAAGCAGCGTGTGGGAGTAATTACTATACATGTATATACAAGATGATGGAGATTAAAGAGGTAGTGTGAGAGAAAGAAGAGAAGTAACAGAGATTAAATATGTGAAGTTACCATAAGGTGTGACTTCATAGACTCTAGACCTAGGTCACATTATATTCCCATGGTCACATGCTGAGTCATGTGAGAAGTCACATGATAAAAAAAGTAAAATTAAATAATGGCTATAACACTTTGTATTTTATAAATTTGACTAGTGATAATTCAGTGCTTTGGCCAACAAATTTTATTGCAAAATGATATGAAATTCGGACAAGACTTTCCATATTTCAATAATTTTCATTTCACTAAATTTCATTGATCTCACTTCCCAGTATGTAATGACAATATCACTACTCTACATACACAACACAAGTTACCAGGTTTAGCTGCTCAGTACATGTACACATATATTAGTGCAGTCCAGTCTACAATAAAATTGAATGTGTTGAAGCGCAAAGGCTTCTCATCTTACCGGCTCAAGTGCCGGTGGAGTCTGTCGTGCGGGACCTAACGGAAACAATGCGTCGAACTCTGTTGACATACTAGATCCTACAGATGGACCCTTCGTGCGCACCATTCAAAACCCGCTCCTTCCCAGGTTCGTCGGGTCAATGCGCACGAGCGCGCATCCTGGACCATGCCTCTCCGAAGCCATCTGTCATCCATGGGTGTGTGTAACCGTACATTTCTGTTAAACCCGACATACATCATACAAGATGACAAAAAAAGAAGGAAAAAGAAAAGTATGATCATCAATGAAAAGTGTAGTGCAGATGAGCGACACGACAACGCATATATTTGCGTCCGCGCATGTCAGTCCCTTCATGTTAAAATATGAACAAAAACAGGATCGAAAAAGAAGGAAGACAAAGAAATCAAGGATGCGCGTTGTCTGAAAACAATCCAAGCAATAACAATAAGCGTGACGAAAGAGGACTCGCAAGAAGGCCCAAGGCAGCGAGGCGACCTGCCTTGATATTACTGTCGCGGAAACTGCATCGAGCCAAACTCCGAATATGTGCCATATTGTGCAGCCAATGAACCCAGTGGTCGCATCGGCTGAGGTTGTGCGTACGTACCCGCACCCACGCTCACGCCCGTCAAGATAGTTGGGCGAGACTGAGACGTTCGGCCACCAGGACCCACACTCACGGTCGGCACACTATGTGCATGAAAGAGACCAGAGGTGTTCTAAAGGGAGAGGAGCACATGAGCACCATCACTCCACAAACACACTAAAAATAGAGCGAATGGAACGGCATACACACCGCGCTAATCGGGGACCGGCCGGACATCCGACTTGATAACGAGGAAGAGGACGAAGACCGGCTCGGTGCGTCTCCGACAGAGAGATAGCTTGGCGGATCTGGATAGAACGATGCTGTCCCTGTCCCTGTCCCCGTTCTCGCTCCCACGGGACTGGGTCGGTTCACGACACTTGCCGTCAGTCCATCTCGGACGGTCGTCATGGCCATATAATCTGGCACACGCTGCGATCCTGTGCGTCCAGATCCACTCGCGCTCGTAGACGGTGGATCTGAGGGCTTGAGGGAATTACAGCATGGATTGCGTTCCCCCGAAACGGCATGGGTCGTTCGTGTCCCGGAACTAGACCCGGACTGACCACTACACCGTTGATCGCGTTCACATCCACAGGATCGCGCCGGACAAGAACACGTGCCACTCGAGCACTCACACCGGCCACGACAACGAGCGTCCGCCGAAGACGGGTGCTGGGACGAACGAGTGTGATTCAAATTGGTATTGGTATTAGTATTTTGGTTCGAATTCGGAGTCGGAGGCGGGAATGTAGTAATGGGCTCCATCGACAACTCATAAGAGCTAAAACCGGTTGGCATTCCTACCGCATTGGCCGCGCTCACTGTGGGAGATGCGGATATCTGTTTCAGCCACTCCTCGAATTCCCGCATTTGAATGTCCGAGGCAGAGTCGCTGCTCAGTGGCGCGGAACTTGGCGGCAATGACAGAATGGTGCAGTCCAAGCAAAATGAACATGAAGCGGGGTTTGTGCATGATGCATATGCGCCACTGGGCGCAATCGGTGCATTGTTATGGTGGCTGCATCCCGGACACTGACAGGAGTCGCCACAAGTGCATGCAGAGGGAAAGACACCCGATGTAGCTTGCCAAGCATCAAACCCAGATTGTGCGCCCGGAATCATATTCTGCTGAGTAGATGGATGAGGGCGCACAGGAGATGGACGGGTGTCTCCTCTTTGTGGAGCGGGCTTGGTCTCGTAGTGATCTGGCGTATGGACATGCCCATAGGCTCGGCCATATGGACTGAAATGCATATTGTCGTGTGTGTGGTGGCGGCCACCGTGGCTATGTGGTATGGTAGAAGAGGGGTCATGGAGTGGACCATCATTTCGAGGAGGGCGAGGGAGTACGGGACGAAGTTCAGCGATGCGGGCAAGGACATGGGAAGAAAGTGGCGGGGGAAGATCATTTGCACCATGAGACGATTCCGCATGGTGATGATGAGGGTGAGGGTGGTGATGTTTCTCCGCTCTGACGACATCTTGATGGTGAACAGAAGGGCGACGCCGGCCAGAAGGCTTGCGAAGCGCAAAACATTCGCACTGTTCACCTTTGTTACATCTACAGCCGCTAGGAGACGTTTCACCTTGTGAAAAGTCAATACTGTAGATGGGGGTGGCTAAAGGATGGCGTGTCGAGCCTACCGCTATGGTCAGAATCAACGGATCCGTCAGACACTGCGGGCAGTACAGCAATCGCCTCCAGGTCTTCGGGCAGACCGTTTGGAAACGCAGCAATAGCCGGCAGTTTGGTTGCCCCTGAAAACCCCACGCAACGAAATGAAAAGGAAGACAAATAGAGTGAGATAGAGGGACAATACCATGAGACACAGGAACGCCAACCTTTTTTAGAATGGGACGACTCGTGAGTTGAGTTGGAGGACGGTTCCTGGATACCACATAG
Source organism: Boletus rubropictus (assembly GCA_038092695.1). Classification (NCBI taxonomy): domain Eukaryota; kingdom Fungi; phylum Basidiomycota; class Agaricomycetes; order Boletales; family Boletaceae; genus Boletus; species Boletus rubropictus. The sequence goes on along the minus strand of JBBPQW010001006.1, from coordinate 6,674 downwards.
ACATTTCACGTGGACCTGCTTTGTTTTACGAAGTTCTCTGCAGTGCTCGCACTGCGTGACTGGGCGGCCCTTTTTTTTAATTTCGAACAAGGGACGATCGGTGTGTTTACAGGCCGAGGACCGATGTCCCTTTATGCACGTTTCACTGCGGCGAACGATTTAATGAGATGTGGAGGAGAAAGGATAGGATGTGGACCTACCAGGCGTACTTCTTATCGCTGACGAGGACCTGTGGGGAGACGGGCGGGGGTGGGTGCGATGGGCGGGACGAATGACGATGAGGACACACCATTGTGAGAGCTTGTTGAGGGGGTATGCTGGCTGAGGCACGCCCGGACAGAATGGTGGGCAAGAATGCCCGCAACGTCGAGCGTACGAGCTATGACCTGCAGACCATGGAGGCGGTGGCTAAAGGGTATTTAAACACCATGCAAGAGATGAAGAAACAAAAAATTTTAAGGACGGTATTGACGATCGTTGACACGACGGAGTGCTTTAATCGCCTGGATGACAGATTCTCAGCCACTGTGTCAAAACAAGTACAAATAGATGGAACATGCGTGACAAATGTGACTGTGACTGTGACATCGGGGTGGCGGATGTGAGTGATTTCTGCGTGAGGCTCGCCTGTGTGCGGGTACTTTGTCTGCTTCCCTTCTCGTCTTACTTGGATGTCGTCTACGTGCATGAGCACCATCCTCGGGCGACCCCCCTGATCGCGCCTCATTTCGGTTCTCTATCTACCGGACTGAAGCACCCTCTTGCCTGGACACCACGGTACTATCACCCTCTTCTCCCTTCTCCTCTAGGGTGGAAATGAACTAATAATAAAACGCATGCGTCTCTCAGTCGCACTCTTTCTGCAGAGAAGATCTATCGGAATCCACCTGCCACGCCTCGCGATCTCCTCTTTCCGACGCAACGTTGCAGCCTGCTGTGCGTGACAGTTTGTCAAAGGCTATACCGCTACTGGACAACGCTCCACAGGCGTCTCGTTGATATAGGAACCTATTCCATACTCAGACCGTGCAAACACGCGAACACGGCGCCAGCTACAACTAGCCCACTGTCAAATTTACTGCGCAAACATCACCACTCCATACGAGCTGATTTCCTAAGTATAGGAAAATCTATCCAAGTCGTGGTGTCAAGGGTAATAAACACCGCTAGCCAAGCTTATGCGTGGTCCAACTCGCTTCACGATGCAACCTCTGCTTCGGCCGCGCGCTGCTGTCTTCGCGCTTTCTTGGCCGCATTCGCTGCGGCTGCTCTCGCCTTTTTGGCTTCTGCGCGTGCAAGGTTTTCCTCCTCTTCTTTCTTTTTCGCTTCTTCCTCTGCCTTTCGCTTCTCCTCCTCTGCCTTGGCCTTGGCCTCTGGTGCAGTATTGCCCCCCTTGTTCTTTCTTTTCGCTTCCCTTGCCTCTTTCTCCTCCTGTTTGATTCTCTTGATGCGTGGATCCAAACTTAGCGTGAGATCGACGAGGTTGCGCAATCGGGCAGTATCCTCCTTCTTTCGCCGGGCGCGTTCGGACTTGTTCTTCTTTTCTGTATATCGCTTATCATCACGGCTGTATCCCAATCCCATTTGTCAACCTCTGCCCATCACATGCAGAAAGAAAACATAAAGAAACCGCGACCAACCTATCACTTCCCTCGTTCACCTCCTTGTCCAGATATTCAAACGACCGCCAACTATCAAAGTTGTACCAAAAGTCGTAAAACGCTTCCACCTTGTCCTTGGGATCATCAAACGACCCCAACAATGGTATCGGCGTTTCCTTGCTAAATCGTGCTTCCATCTCGTACACCGGCGCCCACGTTTGAAAAAAGAAATCGATATCATTGGCTTTTTTTCCCTTGAAATCCGCAGCGGTGGGCGCGTCTTCTTCGAGTGCGAGGTAATAGGGGTCAACAGAGTCAAATTGTCGACGTCGTTCAGGGTGTGTGAGCACGTCGTACGCTTTTTGGATACATTTGAAAAAGGCGTCATCGTTGGTCGTGTGGGATAGACCAGCCTTCTTGTCGGGGTGGTGTTTAAGCACCTTTTTGCGATCTAATGACAGATAGCAACATCAAATCAGTCCAGACACGGGGAGAATGTAGGAGAGGATGATTAAATCAAGATCGAATGGGGAAAGGGTATGCGAGAATACGTACGGGTAATTTTGATCTGTTCGGGTGTCGCTTGGTACCGTAGGTGAGAGAGCCCAAGAACCTGGTAGTGATCTTGTTTCTATAAAGGTAGGGATGTCAGTATCAATCTGAAAACAGTACATGAAACAAGGTCACGTCGCATCGGAGGAAAAAAAACGGTCAACGTGGGAGAAGTAAGTTGGCAAGTCCAGGAGACGGAAAAGCCCAAGGGGAAGGACGGGAGGAGAGCGACAGACCTTCCATTCCTTGGGATCAAGCAACAACAACTCGGGTGACTCCTCTTCATCACCGACGCCAAGATCGTCTTCACCCTTCAGCCCGTCCGCGCGGAGGGCTTCAATTCGCAGCCGGTCTTGCTCGATCAGCTTGTCGTACGCATCGAAGGAGAGGTTGTGTAGTGTCCGACGTGCGTGCGCGAGGTAGGCGGATCCAGCGGGGATGAGCTTGCGTTGGACGACGGCTGGTGAGAGCGTTCTGTGTGAGCTGCAGCACACAAGGAGATTCCAAGTAATGACGACACTCACGAGCGAGTGTCTGGGCGGTCAACAAGTCGGGGGCGGCCCAGTTTTCGGGGAGTGCAGGCAGGATGGTGACGCTGGCCATCAAGTTGCGAGCACAAGATTGAGCGCTCTCTTTTTTTTTGGCAAGGTATTTCGTCTCGTCGGGTTGGTATCAGAAAGTCACGTGCAGCAGGCAAGAAGCTTGCACTCCAACGATCGATTAAAGCTGGGACGCCCTCCTACGCGGTGCCAGAGACCTTGCAGAGATGATAACCCGTAGAACTAGCGTTCCATGCAGATACAGGAGCGGGATACACACGAGATGCCCAGCCTCACCGCAGTAGAAGTACAAAATCGTCTTCCGTGCACGCTCAGCTATTTCTTCCCCCTCCGCCTCTCTCCGAACCCCTTCGCGTGCCGGCCCGGGTCGTCCTGGCCCTGTCCCGGCTCCAGCTCCGGCTCAGATGCAGGTCCAAGTGGATCGCGCACCCCACCCGAACTCGAACTCGTTCTCGACACTGAACTCACATTCCCACTTATACTTGCCGGCTTCTCCTTCTCACCGAATATCCGACTCCGCGCTTCTTGGTACTGTGCCTCGCGCTCTGCGAGCGTTCCCCTCGGCCCTGGGGACGTCCCTCCTGAGCCTGAGCCTGAACCTGAACCCGAGGTGGGTCCGGGGGAGGACAAGGAGGGCGAGCCCGATGGTACCCTGGGATTATTGCTATTCGTATTCGGAGATGGTCGTTTGAGAATGCGAAGTGTCGGTTGGAGTGCCGCAGGTGGCGGAGGGGGAATGCATTGACTTGTGCTCGCAGACGCAACGATGAGTTCGGGCATGGGTCCCCTCTTATTACTGAGTTAGATTATCGCGCGAGTGTGCATGCATGTGCGGACGAGTGGAGCAGCCGCCCAAACAGAAAAAAAGAAAGCCATGTGGACTGGAAGATCAGCACGAACGCATAGCAACTCGAGGGACGTGTGCAGAAAACTCACGCTTCCTCCCATATTTTGCTACTGTCTTCTTCTCCCATCCGTTTTTCAACTTCCCTCTCCCTCCTTTCCGAAAGACCCGGGCCCGAAACCATACCATCGTTCCTACTCCCGCTCGCCGTTGCCTTCCTATGCCCATTGACATCCCATTCCCCCCCTCGTACTTCCTCTTCCTCTTCGTTGTCGTCGTCGTCGTCGTCCCAATCATCACGCACGGCCTTTGCCTTGACCACCCGCTTGAAACTCGGCGTCCGTTTGATAAGCGTCGGCCCAGCTCGTCCATGTCCCTAAGAGATCCCGCAATAAGGGAAATAAAACAGACAATGCGCCATCCCGTCCGAACCGACGGCGGGACGTGGAAAGACGTAAGCGACGGCCCCTCTCATGAAGATGAAAGGACAAACAAAAACGTCCTTACCAGCAGATCCTGATCCCAGACGTCACTCTCGCTCGTCTTTGCCATCGGACCACGGTTTGACTCTCCAGCGGGCTCTGCTCAATCCACTGACAGAAATCCAGCACTGATACACGCTGGTCGATGGAATATGAGCGACATCGGCCTGAAAAACCGTAGCTCATATTCGCTGAGTTTGAAGTAAAAAGGAAATAAAATAAAAGAAAATAAAAGAAAAAAGAAAACTCAGTAAGACCTAGGTCGGCCCGTCGGGCGAGTCTGCAAGGCTCAAGGCCCCAGGGTGAAACCTCATAACAACATTTCGAAAAGCAAATACAAACACGCGAACAAAACCTGATTCGTTCATCTTGACCACTTTATTCACTCTGCCCCAGCAACTTCGTACAAGTAGGTCCCGAGCACCTTTGTCTAACAAAACTGCCATCAAGAACTGTCCACGAACACGAAACACATGCTACACATACCCCTTCAATATAGTTTGATACGTCCAGTTTCTCGTTTGTCGAGCTATATATCCATCATAACAAGTCCACGTGAGCGACCACGAGGCGAATTGAAAAACACGTACTGCGCCCCATCGTCTGCCCGACCCATTGGGAGTAGCAAAACATTCACCCCCAATTTCTCGGCAAACGTGAGCGTCACTGGGATCGACCCACCCTCGCGGGTGTAATCGGGTGACATGTTCCAAACCGCCTAGTTTCACCACCAACAACAAAAGCGCCGTTTACTTTCTCAGCCATCTCCCAAACGTTGGAGAGAACCGGCAGATTCCCACATGCCGACGTACCTCGATGGCTCTTCGGGCCGCTTTGAAGTTCCAGTGGTTGACGTCCGCAACCCAGGGCTTGCCCCCGTGGAGATACTCGACATTCATATTGTTTTTACTATTCAGTCTGGCAAATTCGGATTCGATGTAGGCTGTCACAAGTGGGATGACAGATTCAGGCGTCTGTGGTGGGACGAGCCTACATCGAATACCGAACGAAAATGAAGTCCAGTCACAAGCACAGTCAATCAATACACGACATCTGCCCACGTGGCATCATAAGCACGTACCGAAGGCTGAACTTGCCGGCCACCTTGGAGGGAATGACAGTCTTACACCCTGGCTCGGAGAAGGCGCCTTGGATGCCGTGGAGAGAGAGCGATGGGTTGCGCATGCGGCCCATGAGTACAGATTCTTTATGATCTGACAGTGCGATCTGAAGTATCCGTGAGCGCGAGCCTCAGGCGTGCAAAAGGGTCGAGGCAATTATCATACCGATGCACCAGCTGCCTCTGCGACGTCAGCAACGGAATAATCCATCTTGGTGTATAGTTTACTGGAAAGAAGATCTCATGAACACCTCCATGTCTCCATGCGTTTTTCAAAATGTAAACACAGGGCAAAGGGCGACGCACATTTCGTTTTCGTCCGGTGGTGGCACCATTGCTTCGATACCAGGAATGAGAATGTGACCGTTGTGATCAACCAGTTTGCTCATGAGTTTGATGAGATCCGTCATCGGCTCGTGGACCATGCGTCCAAACAGCCCAGAGTGCAGATCTTGACCAGGACCTGACACGTTGATGGCAAAGTAGGCGATGCCACGAAGACCGTAGGTCAACGCAGGCGTACGGGTGTTCAACCAGTAATTATCCGACTGTGACATGCCATCAAAAACCAACCAGAACACAGATCAGGAGGCAGGAAGCATGAAGCACGGACAGTGGAGGGGGAGAAATGAAGAAGAAAAGACAACGCACGATACAAACACAGTCGACGCCCTTGAACCATTCGCCCTCGGCCACCTCCTTCTCGATGAGTTCATCTAAACCCTCACTCCCACTCTCTTCCATGCCTTCAAAGCAAAACCGGAGGTTAACAGGGAGCTCGAGACCCTGTGCGTGATGAGCCTCGAGCACGTTCAGCCAGCCCATGATAGGCCCCTTGTCATCTGTCGACCCACGACCATACAACTTCCTGTCTTTCTCAACAAGCGTGAACGGGTACGTCGCCCACCCGTCTGATTCCAGTGCCTAATGGCAACGAATGGATTCCCTTAGTGCATAGTCCTCTTCATATACGCATGTACCTTGGCTGGCAAGGCTCAGCAAAAGCAGAAGAGAGAACTCACAGGTTGTACGTCATAGTGTCCATAGATCAGCACGGTCCTCTTCTTTGGGTCTTCGCCCAGCTTGCCGAGGATGGCGGGCGGCAAGTCTAAGCGGTGACCTTGCAGTGTTTGTTGTCCGAGATCTTTGAGCACTGTCGTTATGCCTAGCGCCTTGAGCTGGTTCTCGAGCCAGTGACCCATCGCGATGGTCTCGGTACGGTAGGATGCATCACCGCTGATGCTGTGAAGGTGAAGGCACAAAGTACAGAAGGATCAAAGGTAGATCATGAATCGTGTACCTCTTTATCTGGACAGCGTCAGCAAGACGTTGAACAAATTTTGCTTGATGCGCGTTGACATATTTCAGGAAATCTGGGTGGACGTTCATGATAGAAATGCTATGATACCGATATCTGCTGCTCGCAAGAGAAGTGTATAACAGGCAGGCTGAGATCGTGCGTTGTCTCAGGCTTACGAACTCCATCAGCAAAACGTTCCAAATCTGGTGATGTCT
>JBBPQW010001005.1:0-11003 GCA_038092695.1 Boletus rubropictus | reverse complement strand
GACAATATTTATTAGGAGCCTTTCACCCATTCGAAATACTTGTTGACCATAAAAACTTTGAATACTACTGACCTCCTGTCGATTTATCGCGCCGTCAAGCTAGATGGCAGCAAATAATCCAAGAATACGACTTTAAATTTATGCATAGATCTGGAAAAACAAACCCAGCCGATCCTCTGTCCAGGAGGCCAGACTATGAAAAGGGGGTAGAAAATGATAACAAAGCAAAAATCCTCCTACCGGATTATTTATTCGATGCCACAGGACCGAATCCTGAAAGTGTACGCTCTCGCACCCAGACCTGGCACTCTATCGAGTCGCTTGTAGCGCAGTACCAGTCAAAAGCCGAGAGATATGCGAGGGAAGGTGTAGAAAATCCAAAGTCGCAGTGGACGAAGAAAAACAACTTAATATACTGGTGTGATCTTTTGTATATACCTTGAGAAAAATCCTTATGAGAAAAAGTCATAAAAGAAAACCACAACCATCCGCTTGCTGGTCACCCAGGCGTAAGACACACCAGAGACTTAATCATGACGCGATACTATTGGCCCACTCTAAAAGCCGATGTTGAAAGATACATCTCAGATTGTGATCGTTGTCAAAAAACCAAAAACCATCCAATAGCTGCAAAAACCCCGTTGACTCCCAATGAAATCCCCATAGCACCTTGGGAAATCATATCCATAGATATAATCAGCCCTCTACCTGAGTCACAAGGCAAAGATGCCATCCTCAATGTGGTAGACCGATTTACCAAAATGATTCATCTATTCGCCATTTCCTCTACAATAACCGCCAAAGGAGTAGCGACTATATTCTGCGACCATGTATTCAAACTCCACGGCATGCCAAAAAAAGTAATATCTGATTGAGGACCTCAATTTGTGTCAAACTTTATGACCGACTTGTATGCAATTCTCCATATTGAAGGAAACCCCTTTACGGCATACCATCCTCAAACGGACGGTCAGATGGAAAGGATGAACTCGGAGGTTGAGTTGTATCTCCGAACATACGTAAACTATAAGCAGAACGACTGGGTCGAATGGCTAGCCCTCACTGAGTTCACGCATAACCAGAAAACCTCAAGTGCTACAAATGCTTCGCCGTTCTTACTCAATTACGGCCAACAACCTTTAATCACTATCGATGGAAAAAGAGAAGTGAGGTCAGAGGAGGCAAAAGAATTTATAGAAAAGATGAAGAAAGCTCATGACAATGCGAAAGCCTCATTAGGCAAAGCTGCCGAAGAGATGAAAAAATACTATGATCGTAAAACTCGCACTCCTGTTGCATATAATGCTGGAGACCAAGTCCTAGTGGACAGAAAACATATCTTCACAGCTAGACCCACAAAAAAACTAGAGGACAAACGATACGGTTCTTTCAAAATCAAAAAGAAAGTTGGTCCAGCCGCATACCAGTTGGAGTTACCTCCCACATGGCAAAAACACATACACCCGGTATTCCATGAGTCACACTTGTGGCCCTATAAAGAAGGTGTCTATCCTTCACAAAAGAAAGAACCACCACCACCGGTTGTAAATCCACAGAAAAACGAATATGAAGTTGAAGCCATCATCGACGTCAGAAAATACTGTGGAGGCATTGAATACCTCGTCCATTGGAAAGGCTATCCCCATGAAGAATGCATGTGGGAACCCAAGGCACACATCACGAATGCTAAGGGAGTTTTAGCCGATTTCTACAAGAAAAACCCATCCGCAATGTGACAAGCTCTATTTGAGAACTGCAATTGCGACCTATGTGTAGACAAAAAACCCATGTTCGAAAGCGATCATTTCAAGGCTTTTGCCACATTGCTTACTCAATTACCGAGTTATTTATTTGAAATACCATCGACTCAGGAGCGTCGATCTTGAAAAGGGGGTAATGTCAGAACCCGATAAAATCCACTACACTTTTCACTACGGCTAGTGCTCAAAACCCTTATCTTATCTTATCGCACAGCCACGATCTAATCTTATCGGAATTTTCCAGCACATTCCATGACATTCCACAGAGTTCCATTACGATCTAGGTCTTCAAGACCCTATGCCCCATTATGACATTACCATGATATCATACCCTTTACCACATGCCTGCCCTAAACTAAGTAGTTAGTATATAAGTAGTCGATCCCTCATGTACATACTCTAAGTTTGGAATTCTCATCGCATAGTCGCCCTAAGCGTTTCTTAGTGGTGTCTGATATTTCTCATCTGCTCAATGAAGAAGAGTGCCATCTCAGTCATAAACAGCTTGATGATTACAAAGCAGCAATTATCAAGGGCGACTCTGAAAACTTGGATGCCACTTTCACTGCTCATTCTAGGGCCAACATCACCTGCTTCAAATGTGGGAAAGAGGGCCATTATGCTAAAGACTGTCTGCAAGAGAAGGAGCATGCTAATCTCACTGGTGAGATGGAGCCTGATGCTGCATGGTAATTTCGCTCATGATTCAGGGGGTGTGTTAGAGTAGAATCATTTGCTATACTGATTACCTAATACACTACCTAGTATATCTTGTAATCATTTGAGCTACCATACCTTGTCTGTTATCACGAATAACACCTGTCGCTTTATCATGCCTCGTCAACCAGTTGTGCCTGTAAAATATGACTTTTCAACACCTCTATATCCTCTCCTTTGCCCAGCAGGAGCTAGTCCAATCTCTTCACAAATCCCACACTGGCTGCCATGGTGGCATCTTTCATACCACTTAACTTCTCTTGTACAACTACTAGTGGCCTGGGCTCACAACATTCATCCATTGATTCATTTCTGGATGCACTGTCTGCCAGGCTAACAAGGTCAACACTCATCCTATGATTCCCTCTTTGTCCCCTTTGCCATCTATATGCACCTGCCCCTTCCAACAAGTCTCAGTTGACCTCATTACCAGTCTTCCCCCCATTCAAGATTACGATGCACTCATGGTCATGGTTGACCATGGGCTTATGAAGGGGGTAATCCTCACTCCTTGTGCTTTGATGATTAGTACAGAAGGGGTAGCCAAGATTTTCTATGAGAAAGTTTATACTTGGTTTGGTCTACATGATCACGTTATCTCTGATAGAGGCCCACAGTTTGCCTCTGCATTTGCCAGAGAACTGGCCAGGATACTGCAATATAACATCCACCTCTCCTTCACTTACCACTTCTAGACTGATGGAGAAACTGAGTGCATTAATCAGGAGATCAAGATCTACCTGAGGATCTTTTGCAATAGAGTACAAACCTAGTAGAGAGAATTAATCCCATCAGCTGAGTTCCATCATAATTCCTCTGTTCACTCTGTCACTAAGAAAACACCTTTCTCCCTAATGATGGACTATAAACCCCAGTCCTACCCCCTCTCTGCCCCTCTTTTGTGGATTCTCTTGACAGATGCCTCTTCCATATAGAAAAAGCATGTGAGGAGGCATTAGTGGCCCATGAACAGGCTCAGAAAGCAATAAAGTCATGCATAACTGCCAAGTTTACCCCCTGGAAACAAGGCAATAAGATGTGGCTAGAAGGAAAGAACCTCTGAGCCCCTGACCAATTGCAAAAACTGCTGCCCAAGCATTACAGCCCATTTGAAATTGAAGCAGTCATTTCCCCCATCACCTATCACCTCCGACTCCTACTGATATGGAAAATCCACAACATGTTCTATGTGTCCCTACTATCCCTGTATTGTGAAACACCAGAACATGGTCTGAATTTCACATATGACCTGCCTAATGTTGACAAAGATGAAGTGGAGTTTGACATAGGGAAGATTCTGCAGCATAAGAAAGTATGTGGATTTTTCCACTTTCTGATCTTTTGAAAAGGCTGACTGATTTCAGAATCAACATGGGAACCTGAGGAAAACCTGGAAAATTCACAAACCATTCTCCAGGAGTATAAAGCCTGGTTCCCCACTGACTTTCCCTTAGTCTAACCAACTATCCTACCTATCAGAAATATGTCCAACGGCCGCATCTCCACTTCATCCTCTTCTTTCTGCCACTCCTGTCATCCAGCTCCTCATATCCTTCCCCCCTACCAAGTCCATTCCATGTACCTTCCTACCAGGTGCCGAAATATGCTATATGCCTCCATTCTTTTGAATATTCACCTTACACTTTTAATTGAGCAAGATCCTATGTTCACAAGCAATGCCACCTTATGAGGTCTTGCCACTTTGTTTCATACTTACTCTTCTTTGGACTCCCTTTACCATGAAGTGATCTCCCAGCATTCTTACCAAGACATCAATAGCACCTTCCATGGTGTAGCCATCCAGCTTGGCTTAGCAGATTTTTGGGCCACTATCCTTGGCCTTCTTCACACTAATGGCTTCAGTTATGTCATAGATTGTCTCCCCATTGCTAATGTATCCAGCATCCTTGGACTGCTCTATGAGTTGCTCAACCCAATGGACCAACGAATCTATGACAATGACCATTCTCTCTCTACCCCAATGCCACCAACAGAAGTGCCTACTCACCCTGTCACCCCAGCCCTACTCCTGCCACCCACCATCCCTACCCACACTGCTGAAGGTGGTATCCCCACTGAATTTGATATGGCCTATGCCAAAGGCCTTGAGGTCACTGATTGAGCCATGAAAGAGCAGGAGACATTGGCCATATTCACCCCATGGGGTTCAGTCTCCAATCCTATTATTATTGACAACCCTGTCTCCCCATCTGGCCTTCCCATTCCACCACCCTGATCTTTTTGTTGCTTTCAGTGCAACTCCCCCAACCACCTCATTCAACACTGCCCTCATTACCAATGCATTACTTGTTATCTTTGGGCCCCTGGCCATACTTGTGAATGATGCCCTTTGCAAGTTTGCTAATATTATCATGTGCCTGGTCACCCTTTCCACTGTTGCCCCTTCTGCCCTTGCATGCACTGTGGGTCCTCTGCCCATCTCACTAGCATATGCCCCAAGGCCCGTCATGCTTTCTTGGCCTCTGATTTTGATAATAACAATGTCATATACAATGAAGGCAACCTTTAGGGCCAGAACTGTGAGATTGTGGTCAATGATTTTATAAAGATTGTCTTCAAGGTGGCCCTTCAAAGCTACAAAGGGGGTAATGTTACAGTAGGACAATATGCTGAGGACATTTCCTTTTATTTTACCTATTTTCCTTTGGGTCATCCCAATGAGCTGAGTACTTCAGCTTAGGCTGACTTTTCATTCTCATGACCATAGCCCTTTTCTGATGGAACATTCTTTCTGACTTCTTGAATGTCTTCATGGCTGGTTATCATTTCATCTCTTTTGGATGCTTTTCCCTTTCTATGGAATTCTTCCACAGAATTCCATCATGTTCCTTGGTCCATGTGTGGGCCTTCCATAGTATAAATAGCACCTCTCTTCTTGCATGTACACTAAGCTAGTTCTATGCAATTCACCCTTGCTTGGAACTTTCCATTGGCATGAGGTTGATTGTCAATGAGACCCCTTGGCATGTATTCTCTACTCTATTGGGCTTGATCTTGCCATTGAGTAGACACTCAGCTAGATTCTATGCAAGGTGTGTATTACTTGGCAACTTTATGAATGAAAGAGGAGTAAAGAGTAATGGCATGATTGAAGAAATGGAAAGGAGGGAGTTTGTTATGAGTTTGTTCCTCAAATACTTTGGAAAAATTTGTTGCCCAGTTTAAAAGTGTCACCTTACTGCTTTCTTGTTGTTGAGTGATCTTGGTGGCAATGGTTATCTTCCTTAGCCAGTTTAAGATCCATGGGATGAGAGGGATTCTGGGGGTTAACTTTGCCTTTATGAGCTTGTTCTCAGTTTTGTAATCAGGGTTGGCTACAAGGGTTTTGACCAAATATTACTGGTTAACAGTGAGAGGGTGGTTGAGGGTCAGAATGTATATAGTGGGGGAGATAGAAACATGTCCTTGGTTTCAGTTAATGAAGGGGTTGACCACTTTTAACCAAGGTATTCCAAGAATAACATCATCTTTTCCAAAAGCAATGATGAGGAATTCTCTTTTCTCAAGAGTTCCTTTGATAGAGAGCCAGAGAGTGGTCTTATAGCAGATAAACCCTCCTTTGTTGGAGGTTCCATTGACATTCAGGGCTCTAAGGGGTTGGGATAGTTGGACTTTGGATAGGTGGTGTTTTTTCAATGAATGTTGGACTAATAAAGTTGCTGGTGGCCCCACTGTCAATTAGAGTGGTTGTATCAATGATTTGAGCTCCATTAGGTGATAAAGATATGGGGATGTGAATTGATTTCTTGTCTCTATCAGATACAAGTATAGAAGCAATATGGAAAGGAGGAGAAGATGTTGGCACTTTTTCCTCTTGAAAAATCCTTGTAGTATATCCTTTCCACAGTCAGGGGTTCCTATTCTCTATCTTCATAGCATGCTTTGAGTGCACAAAGAATTTCATCAGCATCCACCTTATTCTCCTTGAGGTGGTGTATATATTCGGCTAGCTTCAAGGGCTAGGCAATGGGGGCAATGGGGGTAATGGGTGCTGCTCAGGCCCTCTCCAAGTTTTGAGGTGATCAAGGAGGTGGGGTAGAAGTCAAGTTGTTATTAGGACAGGGGTGGTTCTGAGTTGAGCATTCTTTTCTGTGACAAATAAAGCATAGCCCTTTCCACATATGCTCCACATATTGAGCTGGGGTAAGTTGTACTGCATTGACATCCATAGTGTTTGGATTATGGCCCTGACTGGACAAGTGGAAGAAGAACCTGCCTTTGCATAACTCTGTCAGAACCATCATTTCCTTTACACTTTCCCTTACATCTTCCCTTATCTAATCTAATCTTATCGCACAGCCACCATCTTATCTTACCCTTTACCATAGAATGTTCCATCAGATTCCATGCCTACCCTAAGGTGGTCTGTGCACATAGGGATGTAGTATATAAAGGTAGCCAGTAGTTACCTTGTACTTTCTCACGCTTGGAATTCAGATCATTAGGCTCACACAGTTTGTGGTTGAGTACTGACAAACTCCTTAATATGTTGCTGCTGCCTGTAAAAGCAGCTAGCAGCTAAGATCTATCTCTTTAACATTAAGGGGACCTCTCCCATGAACAAGACCATTTTTGCTAGTTTTGGGTCAAGTCCTCTAGCAAACTGGTCAATCAGTGTGTTCAAATTGGTTATTCTCACCTATAATGTGGCCAGTTGGAATTCTTATATGTAGTTATGGAACCAATCATTACTCATCTCCTATCACAGTCCTCTCATCTTTCTATGGTCACTTGCTTCGAGGTCAGAGGAAAAAATGTCCTCTGAAAGTCTTCAACCAACTTGTTGAACAACCTTTCTCTTGTGGATATGTTGTTGTTTGATACCTTCAGATACCAATGTTCTATGAAAGAAATGTCCTGACCTTTACTCATCTTGTTGATATTTATCAGGACCTGGTTCTTTAGCTCATAAAGGTCCTTGTTCATTGTAAAGTAGGCCCTCATGGCCAGGATCCAGCAGATAGCATTCTTGAACTTTCTGGAAAAGTCCTCAGGTAGGCCCACTTTCAATTTGATCTTCCTCTTGGAAAAAGACATTTTATGCTCAATAATATGCTTTGGGGGTGGAGGCAGGCATGGATGGAAATAGTTCCTTATCCAAGGATTGATCAATAGGGATAGTGGAAGGCAGTCACTCTTCTTTTTTAGGTGGGAGTGGAGTAGGCAGTTTGGTGAAGAAGTAAATGGGAATTTGGATAGATCTAGGAGCAGGAACAGTTGGTTGGTTAAAAGAAGAAGAAGAGGAGACTACTCATCAGGCTAGGGGAGCTAGAGGGGCAGAGGGAGTGATGGCAGCTTTTAAAGACTTTCCAACTCCTCAAAGAAAGAAGGTTATGGGATTTCTGGTAGCAGATGGAGGTTGTGGGGTAGGGGATGGGGTTTTTGAGAGGGGACAGATTATGCACTTTGGAATGGAAATAATGGAAAATAGGTTGACTCCTTGTTAGAAGAATGGGAGTTTATAAAGCTAGTTTTTTTGATACATGCCTTGCACAAAATCTAGCCCAATATCTACTCAAAGGCAAGGCAAAGTCCTTTAGAATAGAGGATACATGCCAAAGATCTCACTAGTGATCAACCTTACACTAGTGGAGAGTTTGCAGCAAGGTTGAATTGTATAGAACTAGCTTAATGTACAGAGAGAAGTAGAACACTATTTATATGATGAAGATCTGTGCATGGACCAAAGAATACAATGAAACCTAAGAGAATGGTTCCATAGAAGGGAAAGAGTGTTCCTTAACAAGTCAAAACAACAAAAGGGTTATGAAACATTAAAGAAGAGAAAAAAACATTTTATCTGAAGTCAAGGATGAGAAAACAAGAAGTTAGCATGATCTGAGGTACTGTGCTTGCTGGGTCGACCAAAAGAAAAATCCTTGGAATAACACCCTACTATAACAAAAGGCATATCTTGATATAGCATGGCAATTCCAAATAACACTATCATTTGCATCTGTATATCCTGCTAGAGCTCATTCTCCCCCTCCATAGGTAAGCTATAGTGCTTTCATTTCCAACAGGTATTAAAAAATACACTTTACTGCATTCCAATGTGTCAGTCCATAGTTTGATAAAAAATGAGAGACTTGTCAGACTGTGTACAAAATGTATAGCCTAGTGCCAAGTGCAGCATACATGAGCAAGCCAACAGCCTCTTGATATGGAATATGGTGGACTGCAGTCTATTTGGCAGCAGTTGAAGGAGACTGAGTGACACTGAGTTTGATGCTAGGATCTATCAGTATTAAGATGGGCTTGAGCTTGTTGAGGTTGAAACAATGCAGGATTGACTTAATGTATGATTTTTGGAAGAGAGTAAGCATGTGCTTGTTTCAGTCATGCATGACTTCTATGCTAAGTAGCCAATGAAGTTTGCCAAGGTTCATTATCTTGACAAAGCAGCTAAGTCCAGTCTTGATGGAATTGATGAGCTTGAGGGTGATGGCAGCAATGGTGCAATTGTCAACATGTATGACAATGATTATGAGTGTGTTATTCATGCATTTAATAAATATGGCTTGATTAACCTCACACTATTTAAACCTTATCTTGGTTACCAAAATCTCCACCAGCCATTGGTACCAGTGATGGCCACTTTGCTTTAGTCCATGCAATGTTTTCCATAGATGACATATTTAGTGTGGGTGGGTTGGATTGGCATACCTGGGCAGTTGGCACATATAGATGATTTTGTTGTTTTGTAACTTGCTATTCAAGTACACACTCTTGATATCAATTTGGTGCATTTTGAGGTTTTGTTGGGCAGCAAGTGTGGGTACCATACAAATTGATGCAAGTTTGGCAGTGGGTGCATAGGTGTCAAAATAGTCCACTCCAGGTACTTGTGAAAAATCTTGGGCAACAAGGCATGCCTTATAGTGCACAATGTGGCCAGCAGTATCTTTTTTTGCATGGAATAATCACTTGAATCCTACTATATTGGCATCCAGAAGGAGATCAGGAAGCTCCCAAGTGCCTGCTTTGTTGAGTGTTTCAAGTTCTTCATGGATGTCACATTTTCATTGTGGCCAATCAAAGTAATAGTGAGAAAGGTGGATTCAAGTGCCTCAGTGGCAGCAGTACCTTGTTCAACAAGCATGGTCAGTTCATGCTCATCAAAATTGCAACTGTACCTGTTGTTGATCACAAATAGGATCTGCTCACTGGCTCTGTCATCCTCAAAGATGGTTGCTTCAGGCAGTTCCAGTGTTAGGTCATCTGGAATGGGAGCTTGTATTTGTATACCATGGGAGATAGTGGTGGTGTCACTCTTGCCACTGATGATATTGAAAATATGTTGGCTAGATTTGTGCACATGCTGTGCACAAGGCTTGGATTTCTTAGGAGGTGCCAGTAGGTCAGGTAATGTGGCTGGCACATTGATGGGTGTGACCTGTGAGAACTATGTGGCATGAGGCATGATGGTCCCTTTAGCTGGTAGTTGTGTGGCATTGCTGGGAATATGTCATTGTGCTGAAGTGCTGTTATCCAATAGGATCATTCCCTCTCCCTTGATAGCACTCAGTGCAGCATCAAAGACCTCACATTCAATGGTCACCATCCTCATCTTTGGCTAGTAGACATGGCAAGCATACTCTGTCTGGTCATCAATACCCATCCACCAGCCATCTTTGACTTGTCCTCCAAGTTTCATCCCATGACCAGTTTGAATATGAACAACAAATTCTTACTTGTGCATACTATTCAAATTGGATGTGTGTCCCATGGTGATCTTGTATGGCAATTTTTCATTGAGTACTTTTGTAGGTAAGCAGTTTTTCAACCATATAACATGTCTGGCCACTTCACCCCATAGGTGCCTTGGCAGCCCACTAGCATGCAAAAGCATGCAGAAATTTTCCAACACAATGCAGTTAAGGTGCTCAGCAACTCCATTGTGCTGCAGCATATTATGTGTGGTGAGGCATTGCACAGTGCCCTGGCATTGTAGGTAAGCAATAAATTCTTTTCCACTATATTCTTCACCTCAATCCAAGTGGAGGACCTGGATTTTGGCAGCAAACTAATAATCCATCTAGGCCTCAAAGCTGTGGTATGCCTCAAAAGTATCACTCTTCTGGCACAGTAGGTGAATGTGAGTTAGTCATGTATGGTCATCTGTAAACATGACATAATAGCACTAACCACCAATGGTTGCAATAGGTGCTGGTTCCCAAACATTGATATAGACAATATTGCCAAGCCAGTTAGCATGCAGCCCCTAGTGCATCTTAGCAATTGTTTTCCATGTCATTTTTCCATAGATGCACACCTTGCAGTAGGTGTTTTCATCCTTATCTGGATGGTCCCTAAAGCCACTGACTACAGTGGCTCAAATAAGTGTCCCAATGTTTGGCCATTTTGGAAAGACTTGACATTTGCAAAAGAACCAAAATATATCAGCTCTGACCCTTGCAGGGTCATTAATAGCCCTAACTCCTACCGTGAAAATGAGCCCTTCGTTATGTGATTTGGTTGCCATGGCACTGAGATATAACATTT
>JBBPQW010001004.1:0-11012 GCA_038092695.1 Boletus rubropictus | reverse complement strand
AGGGGTTTGGGAGCTTTGGGAAAGGATTGATGTGGAATGGGGCAAGATAGAGGTTGAGGAATGTCAAATATTGATAGAAAGCATGCCTAGGAGACTAGAGGCAGTGATAAAGGCAAAGGGAGGGCATGCATAGTACTAAAATTACAGAATAGAAATGTTGCTCAAATAAGTGTCCCCAAGACATGTCATTTTGAAAATGTTATATCTCAGTGCCATGGCAGCCAAATCACATGAATAAAGGCTCATTTTTAGGGTAGGATTTAGGGCTATTAATGACCCTGCAAGAGTCAGAGCTGATATATTTTGGTTCTTTTGCAAATGTCAAGTCTTTCCAAAATGGCCCATTATTGGGACACTTATTTGAGCCACTGTACATTAAGATGCTTCTTGAGATTTGTCATTTGCTTCTTGAAGAGATTAATAATCTCCTTATGAGCAACATGCCTGCTAGGTATAACAACCCCTTGGGTAGCTCTAGAGGCAATATCAACCATCTTTCTAAAAGAAGGATGGTCAAGAGCTTGAAGAGGCTAGAATATAATAGTACAAATTTATCACTGAATTTTATAATATCAATGAATACTTACTTGATTGGTACTAATAACCCATTCAATTGCAGCCTCACAAAAGGTTTTGTCACTGTAAGAGATCACCCTCTCAGAGGTAGATGGTTCTTTAAGATGTTCATCAAGAGATCCTTGCTTAAGATTACCAAGAACAATAGCTTTCTTTCTCTCCTTGGTATCCACAGCAAGCATAGACTGAAAGTTATGATGCTTGCACCATTTATAGTATTCACCCTCACATTCTATGTCAGTATATAATTATTTATATAATAGATCAATATACCTTATGCCTTGCTGCAAGATGATGACAACAAGTAGAGGCATCAGGCACAAATTCATAGGATATTCCTGCTTTTCTATGAAAATATTAGTTATTAAAGTGATTATATACAATCATACATTACCTGCACAATTCACAAGCCCTAACATGACAAGTAGTGCCCCCATTTACCACTGAATAGGAAGCACCAAAGAAAGCAGCCAGATCCTGAGTCTTGATTTCATGCTGAGACTTGGAATTCTCTATCTCTTGAATCTGGACATCATCCATCATAGAATCTGATTTCTCAGAATCAAATACTAAGAAATTAATAAGAAACCTGCATTAGCCACATATTCTGATAATAATAGAGATACCTATACCACCAGTATCATCACTTTCACCTCTTTCATCTATGTTCACTATATATAAAATTATAAATTCATTATATGTTATAATAGAGATTAAAACTTACCAGAGGATTTCCTTGATAGGACCTGACTAGACACAACAGATGTTGCAACTATATATCAAGTGAATAAAAAGTAAGAATGATATTTTAATTGATTTCATACCTGAAGCAGAAAACTGAGTAGACTTATCACAAGCTTGATGGAGTCTTTTCAGAGCTTAAAATATATATTCATATCAATGATTCTCATTATAAAATGAATAACTTACCTTGAGAATGATTCTCAGAATTAGCATCATCATCTGAATCTATATTGACAATGTCATCTTCAGACTCTACTGTGGCCCTCTTCTTGGTATTTAACTCTGCAAATTGGTAGTGACATGGTTAGGTGGTAGCAAAGATATGTGGGTACAAGCTAGTCAGTATAAGTAATAGAGATATATACTGAAAAATGTATCTTTGGATGCAATCAACCATAATTACATACAAATGGTGGCATGGTCAGGTGATGGCATAGTTGGGTGGTGGCATGATTGGGTGGTGGCATGGTCAGGTGATGGCACAGTTGGGTGGTGACATGGTTAGGTGGTGGCATGGTCAGGTGGTGGTATGGTCAGGTGGTGGCACAGTCAGGTGGTGGCATGGTCAGGTGATGGCATGGTTGGGAAGTGGCACAGTTGGGTGAGGCACAGATGTGCAGATATGAGCTAGTTAGTAGCAGGAATAGAAATATATGCAATAAAATGTACCTTTGGATGCAATCAACCATGTGTCAGAATCATCTTTTCCTTTATGAGTTTCTCTCTCTTTTCCCTCTTATCTAATCTAATCTAATCTTATCTTATCACACCGCCACCATCTAATCTGGAGTGAAGGCTGCTCCATGATGTCACCACAGTCTAGCCCACCTATGACCTCATACCACACCTATACCACACCCCTATGATGTCATGTAGTCTAGAACTTTTCACTACATTCCACGATATTCCATGCCTGCCCTAAATCACCTCTGTACAATATATAAGTAGTTGATCCCTGTGTACATAGTTCCTCACATTTGGATTTTATTGCCATAGGCCTCTCACACTTTGTGTGGAGTGATCCTGATATAATCCAAATGTCCTCTTTCTAGTAGTTTGCTGTTCTTCATGGCAAGCTCACCTCCATCACCAACTCTTCACTTTATCACTACTCTCCTCAACATTGCATGTGTCGAGCCCTAGCTCCACTGCACAAGTCCAGAGCACAATGTTACTGTCAGGCGAGCAAACACAAACTGTGATGCCCCAAGGATCTGAATTCCAAACGTGAGAAAACTACAAGATACTCGACTGACTACTTATATACTACAGGGTTATGCGCACAGACCACTTTAGGGGAGGCATGGAATGCTATGGAATATTTTATGGTAAAGGGCGAGATAAGATAGTGGCTGTGCGATAAGATAAGATAAGATTCTGGAAAGTGAAAGAAGTGTAATAAGATTTTAACGGTTCTGACAGTTACCTTGGTAGCACCCTCTCAAGCCTGCTGATCTTCCCTCAAAAGTTTTCAAACTTGCCTATCCTGCTTCCTTCAAGTCGGAGATAGTTCCCTCTTGTACTGGTTTAGCACCCCCCATAAGTACACTCAACCCATTCTCACCACTCCCATGCCTAGGCACTTCACCAAAGCCACCCCCCACTTTCCAAGTCCCATTCCTCTTCAGATGTTGGACTCGCGTCAGCCATTGCATACAGCGGCTAGTGTTCGATCACTTGACAATCAATAGTAAACCCCTGAGAAAAGGTTGAGATAGTCATTGCCGCCATTGCACAGCATGCCCTTGACTAGAAGTTGTGTGTCCCACATATCATGGTGCCCAGCCCTTCACGTCATAACTGGTGGCATTACCTAGCCTTATTGGGTAGTTCTACACCAGGTTAGACTGTCTACCAAGTCTTTTCAGTTCTGGTCTATAAAAACTGTGTTCCATGGACGCCTCTACTTCTCAAGCAGTGAGAAGAAGTCCGGAGTTTATCCAGACGAAGAAGACCCAAGTTTTATCCCACAGCTTCCATTATTTCTCACCCCTATTCCCACTCTCAGTCTAGAGCTCTGAGAAGTCTTTCTAAAGAGGACTTGGAGTACTTGGACAACACAAATATTCCTCAGGCAGTTGTTGCCTCCACTTACTCCGCTTCTACCCTATCTACATGCCTCTCTCCTCCTCTGTTCACCATGCCTTCCTATCTTTATCAAAATGAGTCCATGTCCTTCAAAGCTAGATATGAGGACTGGCTCAACCAGTATGCCCTTGCTCCCCAGGAGCATCCCAACCCTCCAAAACCTCTGTCCATCACCAAATACTATGCCTGCCTAGCACTTGAAAAAGGCACTCCACGGCCTGCATGCCAAGGAAGAAAGACCCGTCAGGAAGAAACTTCTGATAAAGAAGAAGATGCCATGTCCAATGTGAATAAAGGATGGCAGCCGGCTGCAGTGTGCCGAGCGCCCTCTCCAGTAATCCCTCAGGGGCCCAAGTTGGGGAAATCCTATGCCCCGAAACCCTTTGTCTTTAAAGGTGAAAAATCCAAGTATAGAGCCTGGATCATGGCTCTCAAGACTTACTTCTTTGGGTTTGACAACACCCCAATCACATACCAAAAAATCGTCATGACCCTTGGCTTCATGGGAGGTGACAAGGAAAATGCAGCTCAAAGGTTTGCCAGCCTTTACTTTGAGACCAAGATAGGTACAGAGGGCTGGAAGTCCTTTCAAGATCGGTTGGATGCCCAATTCATCCCTGCCATGGCCAGAAAGGAGGCCTATGAGCGACTCATAACTCTGAAACAAGGATCTTCCACAGTGGATGACTTCTTCGTCCAGATATCTCAGCTAATGGCAGAAGCTGGGATGTCCCACAACAGGGAGTTTGACGAGACTCTCATAAGGGTCTGCCAGCAGGGGATCAAGGAGAAGATCCTCAGCTTCACCGAGCAAGGTTTGCCTTCGCTCTCCTTCTCCACCTCACTCTCCAAGTGGGAGTGCCACCTTAAACAGGCAGAGGCTGCCTTAACTGCCTGAAAGGCAAGAAAAGCCCTCACCAATGCTAGGCTGGTCCAGACCTGGCAAAACCAAACCCCTGCATGGCCTACCCCAGCCACTGCCTCCACCTCTGCAGCTCCTGCTCCAGCCGCTGGTACCTTCCCAAAAGCAGGTATATCAATGAACATTGGCAAAGCCCACGCCGAAGGAAAATGCTTCAAATGTGGCAAACTCTGGCCCTGTGCTGACCACCCGCCCTGAAATGTGTGCCCCCGCATGCAGTATGTGGAGTTCAAGGGGGCAAAGATCTTCTATCAGTCTGCCAAAGAGTTAGCAGACACAATGAAGATAGTTGAGAAAAATGAGCAGGGTTTTGGAAAGGCCAAGTAGATACAGGTCACTCTACCTCAGCTAAGGACTTAGGAACAGTTTCATCTTGTACTAGTAATAAATATGAGATTCTTTCCATACAAGAAATAACCGAACCTGAGTTAGAGACCACTGAGAAGCCACCTCAGTACAAAATCCTGGCGAGAAATGAGAAGGTTTTGGGTAAATCTAGGAAAACCCCAATAGAAGCGCTGCCTGCTGCAGAGCACAGAGTGCCTTCATCACTAAGAGTTAAAAAAGATGACTGTAAGATCCCACTCCCTGCTAGAGGATCACCTGGTGCAGCAGGATATGATCTCTACACAGCAGAGGAGGCCATAGTACCTCCCAGGGGACAGGTTCTGGTGTCAACCAAGCTCCACATGGCAATCCTACCCAAGCATTATGGAAGAATCACACCGAGATCTGGTTTGGCAGTCAAAGCCTCCATTTCTACTGGAGCGGGTGTGATTAACTCTGATTATAGAGGGGAGATAAAAATTCTCCTTTTTAACCATTCAGACAAGGAGTATAAGGTTGCTGTCGCCGATAAAATCATACAGCTAATACTAGAAAGATCTCTACACTGGAAATATAGGAAACTGAGGTCCTTAACAACACCCAGAGAGGCAACAAGGGCTTCGGTAGTACCGGAAACCAAAGGGTGCAAGCTGGCTGAAACTGGCTCAACACGATTGATCCCTGGTCTATTAGGTGGATGAGACAGCAAGCACAGAAAGATGAAAAGTGTGTGCTCGAACACCTCCGATCTTTTATCCATTCTGAACAATGACCAGAGGTTGACAAAGACCTCCTCACTCATCTCAGGAAAATGAGTGACAATGAGGTGTACTTGGTGCTTTGCAACCTTCAAAAGAAACTGCAATTTAAAAAGGCATCCCCCCATCAAAAGCTTAGGAACTCTCTTGAGGTCCCCGTCATGCTGAAAATGGACAGTGGCGTGACTCTGGATTCCCAAGCATTAATCAACTCTGGCTGCACTGGATCCTCAATCGACAAAAAGTTTGTCAAGGACAAAGAAATCCCTACAACCCTGCTACTCTGTCCGATTAAGGTATATAACATGGATGGGACGCTAAATCAAGGAGGAAGCATCATGGAGTTTGCAGTCTTAGAGCTCCAAATCCTCGACCACAATGAGAAAATAGCATTAGTAGTAATGGATCTTGGACCCAACACTATCTTCCTCAGATATGACTGGCTTCACCTCCACAACCCAAAAATCGACTGGCCTACTGGTCAGATTGAATTCCAGTGCAAGGATGACCACATATCTGCACTGGTTGAGGACGAAGATGATGAGAAAGAAGTGAGATACTCTGAAGGCGAGTGATTGTTCCAAGTAGAAATTGACTGGACCATAGCCAATGTGTCCATGGACATAGCTGCCCAAGAGTTCACAGCCAAAAAGAAAAAGACCTTTGAGAAAGCCGCCCCATCCTACATCCGTGATTTCGCCAACGTCTTCACCAAAGAATCCTTTGACAAGCTCCCGCCTTGATGACCCTGGGATCATGCAATAGAACTTACCCCAGGAGAACACGTTGTCGATTGCAAGACGTATCCTCTAGGACCCAGTGAACAAAAGGAGCTGGATGCTTTCATTGAAGAAAACCTCAAATCAGGAAGAATCCAGCCTTCCAAGAGTTCCTTCGCATCCACTTTCTTTTTTATCGAAAAGAAAGACGGATGCCTCCATCCTGTATAGAATTATTGGAAACTCAATGCCATAACAGTCCAAAACCAATATCCTCTCCCCCTCATCAACAAGCTAGTAGACAAGCTCAAGTCCACAAAGTTCTACACAAAATTTGACGTATGATGGGGATACAACAACATACGGATGGCCAAAGGTGACAAATGAAAAGCTGCATTCCAGATGAACCAAGGTCTCTTTGAACCCCTTGTGATGTTTTTCAGGCTTACAAATTCACCCACTACCTTCCATACCATGATGAATGCACTTTTTAAAAAACTCATAGATAGAGGCATAGTTGTTGTGTACATAGACGACATCATGATATTCACTAAAACATTGGAAGAACATCGCAAGGTAGTGCGAGAAGTCTTGAGCATCCTGAGGCAAGAGCATCTATACCTGCACCACGACAAATGTGATTTTGAGGTACAAGAAACTGAATTCCTCAGCATCATCATATTGCAGGATCAGGTCAAAATGGAGCCCAAAAAGGCAGCTGCCATAAAAGATTGGCCAGTGCCTCAGTCACACAAGCAGCTGAGAGGCTTCCTGGGGTTCCTCAACTTCTACCAGCAATTTGTTAAGAATTTCTCTATCATCGCCTGACCCCTCAACACTCTTACCTCCGAAAAGAAGGATTTTGCCTGGACACCAGAATGCCAAGCTGCAATGGATCAGCTGAAAGAAACACTGACCACAGCCCCCGCACTCACCATGCCTACCAATGACAACCCTTTCCAAGTCAAAACCAATGGCTCAGGAATTGGCATTGGTGCAATGTTATCCCAACTACAAGGTGGCATATGGCACCTGGTGGCCTTCATTTTGAGGTCCCTTAATGATGCGGAGCGCAATTACCACATGACAGATCTAGAAATGCTCATAGTCATCTACACACTTCAAGAATGGTGACAATATCTCCTAGGGGCAGTCTATCCCTTTGAGGTGTTAGTTGATCACAAAAATCTGGAGTACTACAGGAAACCAGTAGATCTTTTCCGATGCCAAGCACGGTGGCAACAAATCATACAGGAATACAACTTTAAAATTCACCACCACACCGGAAAGACTAACCCTGCTGATCCTCTGTCCTGGAGGCCAGATTATGAGAAGGGGGTAACACTTGATAATAAAGCCAAAATCCTCCTTCCTGATCATCTTTTTGCTGACTCTCCCAACTCAAAAGTGGAAACTCACGCCCAAACCTGGCACAGCATAGAGTCACAAATTGCTCAATACCAGAAAAAGGCTGAGAAGTACATGATTGAAGGTCTTAAAAAAGCCAACTCTCATTGGTCGCAAAAGGAAAATCTCATCCGGTGGAAGAACCTGCTCTACGTCCCATGGGTCAAGGAACTCCAAGAACAAGTAAGGAGAACCACGATCACCCAATAGTGGGTCATCCAGGAGCTCGAAGAATGCAAGATCTTATCATAACTCGCTTCTACTGGCCCATACTACAAAAAGATGTTAAAACATACGTTCAAGGATGCGATCGATGCCAGAAGGCTAAACTGAGACCAATTTCCTCCCATACACCTCTTACTCCGAATGAAATCCCCTCCTCACCATGGGAAATCATCTCCCTTGACATCATTGGTCCCCTTCCCGAATCCCAAGGAAAGGATGCAATCCTTACTATTGTCGACCAGTTTTCAAAAATAATTCACCTTTTCCCCATCTCTTCCATGATAATCACCAAAGGAGTAGCCACTATCTTCCATGACCACATATTCAAACTCCATGGCACTTCAAGGAAGGTGATATCTGACTGAGGACCACAATTTGTATCCTCCTTCATGACCAATCTCTACAAGCTCCTCCATATCAAGGGAAACCCGTCCATGGCCTATCACCCCCAAACCAATGGACAAACCAAAAGAAAGAACTCTGAAATCGAAACCTACCTCCGTCTGTATGTGAATCACAAGCAGAATGACTGGATGGAATGGCTAGCACTCACTGAATTCACACACAATCAAAAGACAAGCAGCACAACCCAATATTCTCCTTTCCTACCGAATTACGGTCAGCAGCCATTGATTACTATGGATGGAGCAAGGGAAGTCAAGACCAAGGAGGCCAAGGAATTCGTTTCCCAGATGCAAGACTCTCATCGACATATGAGAGAGGCGCTTGAGAAAGCCGCTTAGGAGATAAATAAATACTATGATCAATCCACCCGAAAGATTGTAGAATACAACAAAGGAGACTTGGTGTTAGTAGATGCCAAGCACATCAAATCTGATCGACCAACAAAGAAGTTGGAAGATAAATGGTATGGCCTGTTCAAAGTTGAAAAGAAAGTTAGTTCCGCTGCCTATCAACTCGCTCTTCCTCCCACCTGGTGCGGAATCCACCCCATCTTCCACAAATCCCATCTATGGCCATACACCCCTGGCATCTACCTGTCCCAAGCTAAACCAACACCTCCTCCTCCCATTGTCATCTCCCAAAAACCCAAATACAAAGTAGATCACATCGTTGACTCCTGTAGAAGACAAGGTCACATGGAATTCCTTGTTCATTGGAAAGGATATCCAAGAGAAGACCATACCTGGGAACCCAAGGCACACCTCATGAATGCTAAGGGAGCTATTGCCCAGTATCTCAAGAAAAACCCCAATGCCATTAAATAGGCATTTTTTGAAAATTGCAACTGTCCGATGTGTGTCAATAAAACTCCCCTCTTTGATGACCCCTCCTTCAAGTCCTTCACCACTTCACTCACCCAACTTCCCTCTCACCTCTTCGATATCCCCGCTGTTTTGGAGCAACAGCCTTAAGAAGGGGGTAATGTCAGAACCATCTTTTTCTTTATGAGTTTCTTTCTCTTTTCCCTCTTATCTAATCTAATCTTATCTTATCTTATTTTATCACACTGCCACCATCTCATCTGGAGTGAAGGCTGCTTCATGACGTCACCACAGTCTAGCCCACCTATAATCTCATACCACACCTATACTGCACCCCTATGATGTCACGTAGTCTAGAACTTTCCACTACATTCCACAATGTTCCATGCCTGCCCTAAATCACCTCTGTACAATATATAAGTAGTCAATCCCCGTGTACATAGTTCCTCACGTTTGGATTTTATTGTCATAGGCCTCTCACACTTTGTGTGAAGTGATCCTGATACCATGATTGCATGCAAATGGTGATATGATCAGGTGGTGGCATGGTTGGGTGGTGGCACAGTTGGGCAGTGGCACAGTTGAGTGGTGAGATAGATGTGTAGATATGAGTTAATCAGTAGAAGTAGAAATATATACTATAAAACATACATTTGGGTGCAATTAGCCATGATTGCATGCAGATGGTGGCACAATTGGGTGGTGGCATGGTTGGGCAGTGGCACAGTTAGGCAGTGGTGCAGTTGGGTAGTGGCATAGTTGGGCAGTGGCATAGTCAGGTGGTGGGACAGGTGCATGGAAATGAGCTAATCAGTAGAAGTAGTAGAAATATAGCATAAAACATACCTTTAGATGTGTGATCAGCCACAATCACACACAAATGGCAGCATTGTTGGGTGGTTGCATGATGGGAGTCAGTATTAGCTATTACAAAATTTTATTACTGACCTGTGATGAGAGCCATCATTTGATGGCTGCATAATTCATGCTTTGCATTATTGTTGCTGTCAAGAAGGCAAGCAGAAGGTTTGACTGCTCTGCAAGCCTGGATTGGCTGGATCAGCCCCTAATTGTCGCTAGACATCAGTGGTATGGTGCAAAAATAAGAGTGCACATGTGACACCAGTAGAGTCTCACAGCTCTTACTGGCAGCACAGACCCCATTATGTAATATAGGCCCAGGCCTGAGCCCTGGGCTTGGATCTGACCAATCCTAGGCCTGCTTAAGTCCTCCTTAGGGCCTGAGGCCCAGGCCTTAGGGCTCAGGCCCTGGCCCTAATATCACTAACAACAACAGGCTATTATGAGTGCTGCATGCTATGCAACTGCTCACCAATCTCTTAAACATGGCAATACTTTCTATTGTGGCACTTGTGGCAAAAACAGCAGCAATAGCAGTGGCAGTAGCAGCAAAGACAATGAAGTTCTGATCTCAAACATAGTTGAGCCACATGCTGGTTCTAGCAGAGTATCCCATGCTTCTAGTGTCTGTGATATCTTTTCTCAAGTACTTGGAAAGTCTTTGATGGCTCTGACTCAGCAGTCAATTACTTCTAATCAGGTATCATTTACCTTTGTTCAGAATGAAATATTGACCACTTTTTTATCTGGAAATAAGACTGTTGACCATTAGAAGCCAGGACAGGATTGAACAATGTCTTTTACAAGAGCAGCTGTCACTTGCAAGATATAGATTTTATCAGTGATTTGTTATCTAACTCACTGTTATGTCTAGGGCCATGATTCTACCACTTCACAACTCAAGCCAGCATCTGCTGCACAATCTTCCAGATTACTCTCAGGCTCACATAAACAATTTTAGGTTGGTAAGCTTGGAATATTAGTATGTGGTGTCAATGTAAGTCTTGAGGCAATGATATGTCATAAAAAATATTTGTAATAACTTTTTTATTCACAGAAATCCAGAATACTCAGAGTAATGAAGCTTCCTATCTGACCCAATGCCTCTAATGATATACAGAAGATGAAAAATCATGGTTACTACATTGATGAAGCCACT
>JBBPQW010001003.1:0-11021 GCA_038092695.1 Boletus rubropictus | reverse complement strand
CCTGTCCTTTCTTCATGATCATGTTAATGTCAGAATTCCTATTTTCCTTTCCTTTCACGATACGTGTACTGTAGTTTCCCCTTATCTTATCTTATCGCACAGCCACTAGGGCTAAGGGACCTGTGACATCATGATAGTCTAGGCCGTTCCATAGCCGGCCCTCAGTTGGCCCAAGTGCATCCCTCATGTAGTATATAAGTAGTTGGTAGCGTATAGTGTAGTTTTCTCACGCTTGGTATTCATTGTTTTAGGCTGCACTCACTTTGAGAGTGTGATCCTGATATAATACCAAGCGTATCCTCACTGCTCGCTGTTGTCCACGGCGACCAGCCTATCACCTCAGCTTTTCACCTTATCACTTCGAGAGCTGGTCGAGCCCTTCGCTCCCACTCACAACCCTCAACCCTAGAGCGCGATGGTGCACTTGCATCGCCCTCTCAAGTCCGTTCTTACTCTCGCCTATCCCACTTCTTTCAAGTTGGAGATAGTTCTTCTTTGTGCGGTTAGCACACAAGTCTAAGTCTTCCTTCTCGCTTCTTGCCACTTCCTGCCTAGTGCACTGCGCGCCTCCTTTCTAAAGTTGTGGGCCTAGCCACCCTTGTTACCGGCCCATTTGGGTTAAGACCGGTCGCATAACCTAGCGATATTGGGTTGTTCTACACCGGCTTTGACCGTCTACCAAGGATCCTACACTTTGGTCTATAAAAGTGTTGTTCCACGGACGCCTTCTACCTCTCAAGTGGTGAGAAGAACATTCGGAGACCGTCGACGAAGATCGAGTCTCTCTCCTTCCCTTTCCCGCTCCCGATCCTGACCTAGAGGAGTCATACCAAGACTCTAGGTGCTCGGATATTGCGTGTCCTTTCTATTCGCACTCGGACCTGAGACACATTGTGTTGCTCGGTCATTGCGCCCCCTCCTCTTAGCTTCGACTCAGCTGCCTTGCCGTCAGCTTAAACAAAATGGCCGTTATAATCCTCCCCTCCAGCCATAGGGCATATACTGGCCAGTCTTCTGCGTCCACTCTGGATGAAACTGTCAAAACCTCAAAAATCCCGTTCTTGACTTTACCTACACTTTCCTAAATCCGAGTCATGCATCGTAGCTTCCTTATGGTTGCTACTCATTTCCTTTACTTCATGCTACGAGATGCACTCGTCTACCGAGATTCCTCGTCTAGCATTATCATTCTCATAGCAGAGCCTAGATGCACTTGACATATTCAAGACTCCTAGCTGCTCTCGCTTCTCTCTATTCGTAGCCTAGATGCAGTAGCCCTTGCTACTCCTAGTTGCTACATTCCATATGCATAACTCCTGCTAGACACACTCATACCTTGAGTTTCCTAGTAGTTGTCCATTTCCTTTATCTTAGATTAGATCCTTTCTAATAGATATCGGCTATTGCCGATACTCTTATCTTATCCGGCTCTTGCCGATGTTCCTTATCCTTATCAGGAGTACAGCCATCCTAGTTCATAT
Organism: Boletus rubropictus; assembly: GCA_038092695.1. Classification (NCBI taxonomy): domain Eukaryota; kingdom Fungi; phylum Basidiomycota; class Agaricomycetes; order Boletales; family Boletaceae; genus Boletus; species Boletus rubropictus. Next base: position 9,540 of record JBBPQW010001003.1, on the reverse strand, counting down.
CGCTGTCTCTTATAGTTTATCCGCTTACACGCGCATTCCTTACCATATGGACAATCTAGGCCGTTCTAGCCTTTATATCGCTAATCATGACATCACTATGATGTCATTCCATTTCAGGACTTCTATCTTATCTATGACCTCATGCCCATAGACCAGGGCATAGGGCTATTACTCATATTTATACCTTATATAGATATACCTGCTACCCGATTACTCAGATAGCTGACTCATTACCTAGACCCAGGGTCAAGGGTTGGTATAGGGTTGGTTATAGGGTATGACGTCACACCTAGGGTATAGGGGTATTGAAGAGTATATAGCTAGGTCGCTGATGTATAGTAGAGTAGTCTTGAAATCTTCAGCCTAGCTTTATTCTTGACTCCCTGGGATTTGTCCCTTGTAAGACAGGTATGGTTTGGTTGCCGCGCTCGTTCCTTTTGGTGTGGCCTTGAAGAGGCCCTGACAATAACAGCCTGTCCACAGGCAGGGACTGTTGCTTCTTCAGCTGCATACAGATCTAATCCAGCTGCACCTGGAGATCCTTGCAGCGGAAGTGGAATCATCTGGTCATTTCTGACCACCTCTAGGAATCCTCAAGACTTCGCCTTCGCCAATGCCTCCTTTGTGCTGGTGCTTGGCAACTTGAGGTTCCAATCCTTCTTGAGCAGTTTCTTAGGTTGCTTGGCCATGTCTTTCTTTTCCTTTAGATGGGGGAATACCATTTGTCCATCAGGAAACTCTATCCTGAGATGATCTTTAATGTCCTTAGTAGGGGCATCTACTTTTGCCTCCTTACTTTCAGACATGCTTGCTTTGCTACCTTTCTTTTGAGTGGTGCGCAAAACCACTATTTTACCAGAGGAGAATTCAATCCTTGATACCCCTATTGGATCATCAACCTCTTGGTATCTCTTAGCCTCTTTTTGCTTTGAGGCAGGCAACTTCTTCTTGCTTTTCGACTTGGTGAAGTGAACAACCACTGTTTTGCCTGATGGGTACTCAATGCATGGTATGGTGATCGGGTCTTCTACTTCCTCACTCATTTTGTCGAGTGACAAGGCACTATATCTATTTTGACTACTAATAGGTACAGGTTTGGGAGTAGCTACAATCTTTGTAGGCTTTTTGGTGTGGTTCCTACATGGCCACTTACCACCACATTTCACACACTCAATCCAACAACCCTTGGTGTCAGATGAGGTGGAGGAGACAGGGTTCTCCTTCTTGGCCTTGGTCTCTATTGACACTCTGTACAATGCAGCAGGCGGCCTAGTAACCTTTGACCAGGGGGATTGTTGAGGGCACTACCAATCCCGGGCAGTAGAGATGGACATGGGTGTGTCCAGGGCTCTCACGACATATGGAGCTGCTTCACTCTCATTGTCAGAACTCTCATCTTGGAGCACTCTTCTGGGGGGCTCCATGCCTGTTATCTTGGCAGTTTCTAAGGAGTTGGTAGCAGAGGTGAATAGGGCAGCCATTTCACTTGAAGAAAGTGTCGTAGTGGTCACATAGATACCAGCCTCTGGTACTGGGGTTTTGAGTGTATACGGGGAGGCACATAGCGGTGCTATGCTGAAAGTGTCATTTGATGCGACTGACTTCTCATTGTCAGTGTCAGAAGAAGGAGGGGTAGTGCTCAATGGCACTATGGAGATACTGGACATGAGGGGTAGGTCGTTGTCCATGATGTCTTCCCAGATATCCCCTAGGATCGGAGTGCAAGCTTCTTGGTGAGTGCACTTGTAAGTGCACTTGGAGTTGGGATTTTGATACTGAAATACTGCTGTGTCAAGAGATGTTTCATCCAAAGTGGACAAGGAAGACTGGCTGGTGGTTGCCCTATGGCCAGAGGGGAGGAGTATGACTGCCATGTTGTTTAAGCAGATGGCTTATCTGCTGAGTCGGTGCTATAGAAGGGGATATGATGACCGAGCAATACAAGTCCTCACAAATGTGATTTCTAGTGTCTCAGGTCCAAAAGCAGGAGTGGGAATAGAAAAGCCTCTTTGTTCTTCAACAGTCTCCTCAAAGCTTCTTCTTACCACTTGAGGAGTAGAGGTGTCCCCAGAACATGGTTCTTATAGACTAGAACTGAGAAGACTTGGGAGACAGCTCAAGGCCAGTATAGAACAATGCTATAACAGAGTGTTCTCTGACTAGCCGTAACGCAAGGACTAGTAGCCATGGGGACCAGATATATTGTCTATCCCTAAATGCCTCAGCAGCCCTAGCATGGGTAAGGGGCAGGTGATGCCAGTATCCACTTGATTAACCCTGAGCAAGGGTATAGCAACCAAATAACAGTGGTCTACCACTGTATGTCAAGTGTACAGGCACTGGTTCTGCTTAACCCTATGGTCTGGGCTGTGTATGCAGGCAAAGGGCCTTTGTATGGAATGGGGGTGAGAGAAAGGAAGACAAATGAGTAAGCCCAATGGCTAGAGGGAACTATCTTCTGTTGAAGGAACGAGAATAGGCAAGGGCAAGGGTTGAGGGTTTGTGAGTGACAGCTTGACAGCTCAATGAGCTAGTATGCAGCTAAAGTAGCATGACTAGGTGAAGATAAAAGCAGGCTTGAGAGGGCAATGCAAAGTACACCATCATGCTCTGTCTTCTGTGTGGGAGCTAAGGGCTCAACCAGCACTCAGACATGTGAAGATGTGAAAGGTGGAAGTGGTAAGCTGGTTGCTATTAAGTATGACAAGCAGTAGAAAGAAAGTACACTTTGTATTATATCAGGATCACACACAAAATGTATGTGCCTAAAGTGTTGAATACCAAGCATGAGGAAATACATGCTAAACTACTGACTACTATATATACTACATGGGTTGTGCTTGGGCCAACTTAGGGCCGGCTATGGACTGGACCTAGACTATCTATGACATCACAGACCTAAGCCCTAGTGGCTGTGTGATAAGATAAGATAAAGGGAGAAACTATTGTAGAGTACAAGTATCTAGTAAAGAGAAAGGTAAGGGAAAAATTGAAGCTCTGACATGACTAGGGCTTTGTCTCCCACCTTATATGCAATAGGAGTATGTGTCATTCAATTGTAGTATTTTTTCATGTCTACCATGGTCTTTTCCAAAGCAGCCTTGGCCTATGCTTGAGACTCCTTCATCCAAGACACGAACTCATGGGCTTCTTTACTTTTCATGTTTCTTTTGTTATTGACCATAATCAAGGGTTGCTGCCCATAGTTGAGCAGGAATGGTGAGGATTGCATTGCACTACTGGTTTTCTAATTATGCATGAACTCTGCAAGAGCAAGCCATTCAATCCAGTCATTTTGATAGTGGTTCACATAAAGTTGAAGGTACAACTTGACTTCTGAGTTGATCCATTTAGTCTGTCCATTGGTTTGTGGATAATAGGCCATCAAGGGGTTTCCTTTGATGTGGAGAAGCTTGTAAAGGTCATTCATGAATGCTGATACAAACTGGGGTCTGTGGTCTGAAACCACCTTCTTGGGAGTGCCATGGAGCTTGAATATGTGATTACAGAATATCATAGCAACTCTCTTGGTGGTGATTGTGGAGGAGACTGGAAAGAGGTGTATCATCTTGGAAAACCTGTCAACAATTGTCAAAATAATGTCCTTGCCTTGTGATTCTGGCAAAGGGCTGATAATGTTGACAGAGGTGATTTCCCAAGGGGAGAAAGGGATTTCATTTGGTGTGAGCAGTGTGTGGGTGGGACCATGTGGTTTTTGGCTTTCTGGAAATGGTCACATCCTTGGACATAGGTCTCAATGTCTTTCCTCATAGTAGGCCAGTAGTAGTATATCATGATTAAGTCACACGTCCTTTGAGCTCTAGGGTGGCCAGCAATCAGGTGGTTGTGATTTTCCTGGATGATTTGCTCACAAAGCTCCTTGACCCATGGTATGTATAGGAGGTCTTTCCATCATATGAGACCATCTTTCTTTGTCCATAGGAATTTTTCCTTCTTAAGACCTTTGGTCACATACTTCTTGGCACATTTCTGGTATTGGCTAATCTGTGATTCTATACTTGACCAGGTTTGCACACAAGTTTCCAATGCTTTGGGTGAGAAGTATTTTGCCCACTGTTGTACTTTTGTTTCCATGGATGTGTCAGAAGTGAAAAGTCATTCTGGTAATAGGATTTTCTGCTTGTTGTCAGACTCTACCCCCTTTTCATAGTCTGGCCTCCTGGACAGAGGATTGGCTGGGTTTTTCTTTCCAGATCTATGTTTACTGGTGAAATCATACTCTTGGATGATTTGTTACCATCAGGCTTGTTGATGAGATAGATCTACCAGCTTTTTGAAAGACTCCAGATTTTTATGATCTGCAAGAACTTCAAATGGGTGTTTGGCACCAAGCAAGTATTGATGCCACTCTTTTAGCACATAAATGACTGCTAACATCTCAAGGTCTGCAGCATGGTAGTTTCTCTCTGTGTCATTAAGTGATTGTGAGATAAATGCGATGGGGTGCCAAATCCCTCCTTGATGTTGCAAAAGGACCACTCTGATGCCTACACCTGATCCATCAGTCTCCACCCTGAATAGATCATTATCATTTGGCATGGCAAGAGCTGGTGCAGATGTTAGCATCTCTTTGAGCAAGTCCATCACTTTCTAATGTTCATCAGTCCATTTAAACTCCTTAACTTCAGATGTAAGCACATTTAATGGTTGAGCAATCTGTGCAAAGTTTTTGATGAATCTTCAATAGAAATTGAGGAATCTCAAAAATCCCCTTAATTGCTTTTGTGTTTGGGGTACAGGCCATTTCTTGATTGCTTGGACCTTTTTTGGCTCCATCTTTACCTTATCCTGCAACATGATTATTCTAAGGAATTCAGTTTCCTGGACTGCAAAATCACATTTGTCATGTCTAAGATATAGGTGTTCATTTCAGAGTATAGTAAGGACCTCTCAAACTATTCATCTGTACTCCTCAATCATCTTGGTGAATATCATTATATTGTCAATATAAACTACTACTACACCACAATCAATCAAGTTTTTAAACAGCGAGTTTATCATGGTTTGTAACATCACTGGCAAATTCATGAGTTCAAAGAACATCACAAGTGGCTCAAAGAGCCCTTGGTTGATGCAGAAGGCAACCTTCCATTCATCACCTTCTTTTATCTGCACATTGTTGTAATCCCATCTTATGTTGAACTTGGTGTAATACTTGGTAGCTTTGAATTTCTCTACCAGTTCATTAATTAGGAGTAACAGGTACCAATTCTGTATTGTTACTGCATTAAGTTTGTGATAGTCTTGGATAGGGTGGAGTCAGCCATCTTTCTTCTTAATAAAGAAGAATGCAGATGTGAAGGAACTCTTGAAGGGTCTAATTTGTCCCAATTTTAGGTTTTCTTCAAGGAAAGTGTCTAGCTCCTTTTGCTCTCCAGGGCCAAGGGATTATATCTTATAATTGATTGTATGATCTTCTGGTAGCAATTCAATTGCATGGTCCCAAGGCCTCCTGGGGGGCAATTCATCAAATAACTCCTTTGTGAACACATCCACAAAGTTGTGGATATACCTTGGTGCTGCTTTCTCAAAGGTTTTCTTTTTCTTGGTCACATACTCCTTAGCAGCAATCTCAGTGGCAGTATTTCTCAAGTACCACTCAAGGTCTAACTAGAACAATCATTTGCCTTCAGAGTATTTGACCTTTATGTCTTTGTTGTCATCTTTGATCTCCTTGAGTTTAGGCATATGGTCATTGTTGCACCTAAACTTGATACAACCCATTGGCCAATCTATTTTAGGATTGTGAAGGTGTAGCCAGTCATATCCAAGGAATATCAGCATGGTTGTCAACTTCATCATGGCTAATGTGATTTTTTCACTGTGGTTTAATATTTTGAGTTCTACCACTGTGAATTCCATAATGCTTCCTTCCTCATTTATCAAGCCATCGGCATTGTACACTCAAATAGGGCAAGAAAGTTTAGAGATTGGCAATTCTTTTTCTTTGACAAACTTGGCATCAATGGATGACCCTATGCATCTGGAGTTGATTAAAACCTCAGTTTGTATTTTACTGCCATTGTCTACTATTACACTGGCAGGTATCTCTAGACTATTACAAAGATTTCTACATTGTTCTGATGCCTTTTTGAATTGCAGTTTCTTTTGGAGGTTGCAAAGCACCTAGGCTGACTCTTCTTTGGTCATGTTCCAAAGATACATGAGTAGATCCTTGTTGACTTCAGGTCATCACTTGTCATGTATGAAAGAGTAAATATGGTTGAGGGTGCACTTTTCATCTTTTTCTAGTGTCTATTGCCTAATTCATCTAATTGACCAAGAATCCACTGTGTTGAGCCACAAATGGTGATTGACTCTTTTGATGCCCATACTGCCAAAGCCTTTGTCATCTTGCTTGGTTGAATCTTCAAACTGGCTGACTTCTATTATCGTAGATTTTTGGATTTTTTCAATTATCAGTTGGATGACTTGGTCCTTAGCATTGACTTTAAAGTCTTTATCTGAGTGATTAAAGAGTAGGATTTTCACCTTCCCTCTATAATCTGAGTCAATAACACTTGCTCTGACAGCTATCAAGTTTTGACTGCCAATCCAGAGCATGGTGCAATATGGCCATAATGGCCCTATTTAATAGCCACATGAGTCTTTGTGGAGATTAAGGCCTGTCCATGGGCAGGAACTGTTACTTCTTCCACCATATACAGATCTAATCTGGCTACATCTGGAGATTCTTGCAATAGAAGTGGAACTGTTTGGTCTTCTTGGACCACCTCTAGGAAACCTCTTGTATTTGCCTTAGCCAGCACCTCCTCTGCACTGATGCTCAGCAGCTCAAAGTTCCAATCCTTTTTGAGGAGTTTCTTGGGTTTTTCCACAACTCCTGTGTTTTTTTGGACAAATGACTACCATTTTGCCTGATGGGTACTCAATCCACAGGACTTTCTTGGCTTCTGTGGCAGGGGTGACTAACTTTGCTTTCTTGCTCTCAGAAGTGGATTTCTTTTTGTCTTTCTTTTTAGTGGTGTGAATGACCACTGTTTTGCCCAAGAAGTACTCTATCCTGGGCAACTCTTTTGCCTCCTTGTTCTCAGGGGCAGATGGCTTTTTCTCACTTTTCTTCTTAGTAAAGTGGATAACTACTGTCTTTTCTGAAGTGAATTTGATATGTGAAATTCCCTTAGTTGAGTCACTAGACTCTTCTACTATTAATGCACTATATCTATTGGCATTGTTACTCACTATAGTAGATGTCATAGCTACTTTATTTTTTGTGAACTTTTTCCTATGGTCTCCACAAGGCCATACCTTGCCACACATTGTGCACTTGATTCTGAGACTCCTTTCTTCAAAAGAGGCAGGAGAAGGGGCTCTCTCCTTCTTGTAACCTTGGATAATCTTTGGCACTCTGCACACTGCAGCAGGCCACCTTACCTTCAGTCTTGGGGATTGTTCAGGGGTCTGCCAATCCCAGGCAGTGGTGATAGACACAGGTGTGTCTAGGACTCTTGCAATGTATTGCGATATGTTGTCACTATTGTTGGAATCCTTATCTTCAGGTAGCCAATTGCTACCTTTCACACCCATCATCTTGGCAGTTTGTTTGGGGTTGGTACTCAAGGTGAAAAGTGCTGCCATCTTGCTTGAAGAAAGCATTGCAGTGCTTGTATATACTGGCCTCTGATACCAGGGTTTTTGAAGTATAAAGAAGGGCACATAGTGGCACCATTGTGAAAGTGTTGGACAATGAGATTGACTTCTTGTCATCAGCATTGGAGAAAGTAGTGCTAATGGGCACTATGAAGGTGCTTAAGGAGAGAGGGATATTTTCATCCTCAATGTTGTCCCATGTGTCACTGATAATGGGGGCACAAGCTTCACAATGTGTGTGCTTGCAGATGTGCTTTGAGTTTTGGTTTTGGTATCACAGTACTGCTACATCAAGTGAGTTTTCCTCTAAAACAAAGGGGCCAGTGTTAACCTTTCAGCTGGAAGGGAGGAGAATGACTGCCATTTGTTCTAGCAGTTGGCTACTGCTAAGTTGGGGCTGTATAGAGGGGGCACAATGTCTATCAGGATCACACTCAAAGTGAATGTGCCTAAAATGATGAAATACCAAGTGTAAGGAAATACACACTATGCTACTGACTACTATATATACTACATGAGATGCGCTTGGGCCAACTAAGGGCCAGCTATGGACTAAGTCCAGATTACCTATGATGTCATGAGCCCTAGCCCTAGTGGCTGTGTGATAAGATAAGATAAAAGGAAAACTATCATATGGTATAGTACAAGTATCAAGTGCAAGAAAGGGAAATAAAATGAAATTCTGACATTATCCCCTTTTCAAGGCCGTTGCTCCGAAACAGCAGGGATTTCAAATAGGTGTAAAGGGAGCTTGACTAGGGAGGTAGCATATGACCTGAAGTTAGAGTCCTTGAAGAGGGTAGAGTTGCCTGTACAAAGTGCACAGTCGCATTTGTCGAAAACAGCTTGGCAGATCGTGTTGGAATTCTCTTTGTAGAACTTATCTAACACTTCCTTGGCATTTGTGAGGTGTGCCTTGGGTTCCCAGGTGCGATCTTCACATGGGTAGCCTTTCCAATGTACGAGATACTCTGTTTTCCCTCGGCAATAGCATACATTGACAACATACTCAACTTTGTATTCTTCAGTTTGTTTAACTATGACTGGTGGCAGGGGTGTCAGTTTACTCTGGAATGGAAATGCTCCTTCTGTGTAGGGCCAGAGATGGGATTCGTGGAAAACCAGGTGTATTCCTTTCCAAGTCTTGGGGAGTTCTAGTTTGTATGCTGCAGGGCCGACCTTTTCCACAACCTTGAATGGGCTGTATCATTTGTTTTCAAGCTTCTTGGTCGGTTGGTCCAAGCAGGTGTGTTTCCCATTGATGAGAACTTTGTCTCTGGTCTCATATATGATGGAGGTGCATGCTGTGCGGTCATAGTATTTCTTCATATCCACTGCTGTTATGCTCTTGTGAACACACCACTAGCCGAGCCCGTTGCAGCGTACACCAGCTACTGGCGAGGATAGAAAAGAGGCGAAAGGAACAGATGAGAGCTGAAGCACACCAATCAGAAGGTTTTAACCCCAATGACAAGTGGTCAAAGCTGGGGATGCCAGCGATGAGCACGAGCCTTTATATATTGTACAGGAGTGCGCACAGACCAAGCAGTGCGTGTGACTAATTACTATACAAGTACATAGTGTTCTCACGGAGGCAGTGTAGAATGGAAGAGAAGGAACGGAGATTAAATAGGTGTGTAAACCATGAGGCATGATGTCATAGTCTAGACCAGTCTAGACCTGGGTCATGTGCATGCTCTCACGATCACGTGTACTGGTCACGTGACTTTGAAAAGAGAAATCGAAAGTGAAAAGTTAGGTGAAGAAATAAGGGTTCATAACACTAATCAAACTAAAACCAATAGGTCAAAATATAAAGTTGGTGTGTGAAAAAAGCATTCTAGACCATTGCTTTGCTTATTTATCTATTAAACACCTATCTTTATAATATTTGAGCCAAACTATAGA